>JAUNZM010002658.1:0-58167 GCA_033459285.1 Clamator glandarius | reverse complement strand
CTAAAAGCCCCCAGACCCTTCTAGAGCCCCCCAGGACCCTTCTAAAAGACTCCAGACCCTTCTACAGCCCCCCAGGACCCTTCTGAAAGCCCCCAGACCCTTCTAGAGCTAACCAGAACCCTTCTAAAATACCCCAGACCCTTCTAGAGCTCTCCAGGACCCTTCTAATATCCCCCAGACCCTTCTAGATGCCCCCAAGGCCCCTCTAATGATACGCAGACCCTTCTAGAGCCCCCAAGGACCCTTCTAACAGGACCCAGACCCTTCTAGAGACCCGCAGGACAATTCTTAAAGCTCCCAGACCCTTCTACAGCCTCCCGGGACCCTTCTAAAAGACCCCAGACCCTTCTAGAGCTCCCCAGGACCCTTCTAAAAGCACCCAGACCCTTCTAGAGCCCACCAGGACCCTATAAAAGCCCCCAGACCCTTCTTGAGGCACCCAGGACCCTTCCAAAATACCCCAGACCCTTCTAGAGCCACCCAAAGACCCTTCTCAAAGAACCCAGACCCTTCGAGAGCCCGCCAAGACACTTCTATAAGCCCCCAGACCTATCTAGAGGACCCCAAGGCCCCTCTTAAGGACCCCCGTCTCTCCTAGAAGGGTCTCGGGGCTTTTAGAAGGGCCCTGGGGGGCTCTAGAATGGTCTGGGGGCTTTTAGAAGGGTCCTGGGGTTCTCTAGAAGGGTCTGGGGGCTTTTGAAAGTATCCTGGTGGCCTCTAGAATGGTGTGGGATATATCAGAGGGGTCCGGGGATGATCTAGAAGGGTATGGGGACTTTTAGAAGGGTCCGGGGAGGGTCTAGAAGGGTCTGGAGGCTTTTAGAAGGGTCCTGCGAGGCTCTAGAAGGGTCCGGGGGCTTTTAGAGGGGTCCTGCGAGGCTCTAGAAGGGTCTGGGGGCTTTTAGAATGATCCGGGGAGGGTCTAGAAGGGTCTGGGGGCCTTTAGAAGGGTCCTGGGGGTCTCTAGATGGGTCTGAGGGCTTTTAGAATGATCCGGGGAGGGTCTAGAAGAGTCTGGGGGCCTTTAGAATGGTCCTGGGGCTCTCTAGAAGGCTCTGGGTGCATTTAGAAGGGTCCTGGGAGGCTCTAGAAGGGTTTGGGGGCTTTTAGAATGGTCCTGGGAGGCTCTAGAAGTTTCTGGTTGCTTTTCGAAGGGTCCTGGCTTATCTAGAAGGGTCTGGGGGCATTTAGAAGGGTCCTGGGTGTCTCTAGAAGGGTCTGGGGGCTTTTAGAAGGGTCCTGGGGGGCTCTAGAAGGGTCTGGTGGCTTTTAGAAGGGACCTGGGTGGATCTAGAAGGTTCTGGAGGCTTTCAGAAGGGTCATGGGGGTCTCTAGAATGGTCTGGGGGCTTTTAGAAGGGTCCTGGGGAGCCCTAGAAGGGTCTGGGTTCTTTTAGAAGGGTCCTGGGATGCTCTAGAAGGTTCTTGGGGCTTTCAGAAGGGTCCTGGGGGCCTCTATAAGGGTCTGGGTGCTTTTAGAAGGGTCCTGGGGGGCTCTAGAAGGGTCTTGGAGCTTTTAGAAGGGTCCTGGGGTGCTCTAGAAGGGTCTGGGGAATTTTAGAAGGGTCCTGGGGTGCTCTAGAAAGGACGGGGTGCCTTAAGAGGGCCCTGGGGACCTCTAGATTGGTCTGGGGGCTTTTAGAAGGGTCCTGGGGGGCTCTAGAAGGGTCTGTAGGCTTTTAGAAGGGTCCTGGGGGGCTCTAGAAGTGTCTGGGTGCTTTTAGAAGGGTCCTGGTGTCCTCTAGAAGGGTCTGAGGGCTTTAGAATGGTCCCGGGAGGCTCTAGAATGGTCTGGGGTTTTTTTAGAAGGATCCGGGGAGGGTCTAGAAGGGTCTGGGGGCTTTTAGAAGGCTCCTTGGGGCCTCTAGAAGGGTCTGGGGGCATTTAGATGGGTCATAGGGGGCTCTAGAAGGGTCAGGGGGCTTTTAGAAGGGTCCTAGGGGGCTCTAGAAGGGTCTGAGGGCGTTTAGAAGGATCAGGGGAGTGTCTAGAAGGGTCTGGGGGCTTTTAGAAGGGTCCTGGGGGTCTCTAGAAGGGTCTGGTGGCTTTTAGAAGGGTCCTGGGAGGCTCTAGAAGGGTCTGGGTGCTTTTATAAGGGACCGGGGAGCCTCTAGAAGGGTCTGGGTGCTTTTAGAAAGGTCCTGGGGGACTCTAGAAGGGTCTAGAGGCTTTTAGACGAGTCCTGGGGGCCTCTAGAAGGGTCTGGGTGCTTTTAGAAGGGTCCTGGGTGGATCTAGATTGGTCTGGGGGCTTGTAGAAGGGTCCTGGGGGGCTCTAGAAGGGTCTGGGGGCTTGTAGAATGGTCCTGGGGGGGCTCTAGAAGGGTCTGGTGGCTTTTAGAAGGGTCCTGGGGGCCTCTAGAAGGGTCTGGGGGCTTTTAGAAGGGTCCTTGGGGGCTCTAGAAGGGTCTGGGTGCTTGTAGAAAGGTCCTGGTAGGCTCTAGAAGGGTCTGGGAGCTTTTAGAAGGGTCCTGGGAGGCTCTAGAAGGGTCTGGGGGCTTTTAGAAGGGTCCTGGGTGGCTCTAGAATGGTCTGGGGGCTTTTAGAAGGGTCCTGGGAGGATCTAGAAGAGTCTGGGGGCTTTTAGAAGGATCCTGGGAGGCTCTAGAAGAGTCTGGGGGCTTTTAGAATGGTACTGGGATGCTCTAGAAGGGTCTTGGTACTTTTAGAAGGGTCCTGGAGGGCTCTAGAAGGTTCTGGGTGCTTTCAGAAAGGTCCAGGGGGCCTCTAGAAGGGTCTGGAGGCTTTTAGAAGGGTCCGGGGGGGCTCTAGAATGGTCTGGGGGCTTTTAGACGGGTCCTGGCGTGCTCTAGAAAGGTCTGGGGACTTTTAGAAGGGTCCTGGGGTGCTCTAGAAGGGAAGGGGTGCCTTAAGAGGAGGCCTGGGGTGCTCTAGATGTGTCTGGGGGGTTTTAGAAGGGTCCTGGGGTGCTCTAGAAGGGTCTGGGTTCTTTTAGAAGGATCCGGGGAGTGTCTATAAGTGTCTGCGGCCTTTCAGAAGGGTCCTGGGGGGCTCTAGAAGGGTCTGGGGGCTTTTAGAAGTGTCCTGGGGGGGTCTAGAAGGGTCTGGGGTCTTTTAGAATGGTCCTGGGAGGCTCTAGAATGGTCTGGGTGCTTTTAGAAGGGTTCTGGGTGCCTCTTGAAGGGTCTGGGGGCATTTAGAAGGGTCCTGGGGGCTCTAGAAGGGTCTAGGGGCTTTTAGAAGGGTACTGGGGGGCTCTAGAAGGGTCTGGGGGCTTTTAGAATGATCCTGGGGGGCTCTAGAAGGGTCTGGGGTCTTTTCGAAGGATCCGGGGAGGGTCTAGAAGGGTCTGGGGGCTTTTAGAAGTGTCCTAGTTGACTCTAGAAGGCTCTGGGGGCTTTTAGATGGGTCCTGGGGGGCTCTAGAAGGGTCTGGGGGCTTTTGGAATGATCCTGGGGGGCTCTAGAAGGGTCTGGGGGCTTTTAGAATGATCCTGGGGGTCTCTAGAAGGGTCTGGGGGCTTTTAGAATGATCCGGGGACGGTCTAGAAAGGTCTGGGTGTTTTTTGAAGGATCCTAGGTGGCTCTAGAAGGGTCTGGGTGCTTTTAGAAGGATCCGGGGAGGGTCTAGAAGGGTCTGGGGGCTTTTAGAAGGGTCCTGGGGTTCTCTAGAAGGGTCTGGTGGCTTTTAGAAGGGACCTGGGTGGATCTAGAAGGTTCTGGAGGATTTCAGAAGGGTCATGGGGGTCTCTAGAATGGTCTGGGGGCTTTTAGAAGGGTCCTGGGGAGCCCTAGAAGGGTCTGGGTTCTTTTAGAAGCGTCCTGGGATGCTCTAGAAGGTTCTTGGGGCTTTCAGAAGGGTCCTGGGGGCCTCTATAAGGGTCTGGGTGCTTTTAGAAGGGTCCTGGGGGGCTCTAGAAGGGTCTTGGGGCTTTTAGAAGGGTCCTGGGGTGCTCTAGAAGGGTCTGGGGACTTTTAGAAGGGTCCTGGGGTGCTCTAGAATGGACGGGGTGCCTTAAGAGGGCCCTGGGGACCTCTAGATTGGTCTGGGGGCTTTTAGAAGGGTCCTGGGGGGCTCTAGAAGGGTCTGTAGGCTTTTAGAAGGGTCCTGGGGGGCTCTAGAAGTGTCTGGGGGCTTTTAGAAGGGTCCTGGTGTCCTCTAGAAGGGTCTGAGGGCTTTAGAATGGTCCCGGGAGGCTCTAGAATGGTCTGGGGTTTTTTAGAAGGATCCGGGGAGGGTCTAGAAGGGTCTGGGGGCTTTTAGAAGGCTCCTTGGGGCCTCTAGAAGGGTCTGGGGGCATTTAGATGGGTCATAGGGGGCTCTAGAAGGGTCAGGGGGCTTTTAGAATGGTCCTGGGGGGCTCTAGAAGGGTCTGGGGGCTTTTAGAATGATCCGGGGACGGTCTAGAAGGGTCTGGGTGCTTTTTGAAGGATCCTAGGGGGCTCTAGAAGGGTCTGAGGGCGTTTAGAAGGATCCGGGGAGTGTCTAGAAGGGTCTGGGGGCTTTTAGAAGGGTCCTGGGGTTCTCTAGAAGGGTCTGGTCGCTTTTAGAAGGGTCCTGGGAGGCTCTAGAAGGGTCTGGGTGCTTTTATAAGGGACCGGGGAGCCTCTAGAAGGGTCTGGGTGCTTTTAGAAAGGTCCTGGGGGGCTCTAGAAGGGTCTAGAGGCTTTTAGACGAGTCCTGGGGGCCTCTAGAAGGGTCTGGGTGCTTTTAGAAGGGTCCTGGGTGGATCTAGATTGGTCTGGGGGCTTGTAGAAGGGTCCTGGGGGGCTCAAGAAGGGTCTGGGGGCTTGTAGAATGGTCCTGGGGGGGCTCTAGAAGGGTCTGGTGGCTTTTAGAAGGGTCCTGGGGGCCTCTAGAAGGGTCTGGGGGCTTTTAGAAGGGTCCTTGGGGGCTCTAGAAGGGTCTGGGTGCTTGTAGAAAGGTCCTGGTAGGCTCTAGAAGGGTCTGGGGGCTTTTAGAAGGGTCCTGGGGTGCTCTAGAATGGTCTGGGGGCTTTTAGAAGGGTCCTATGAGGCTCTAGAAGGGTCTGGGGGCTTTTAGAAGGGTCCTGGGTGGCTCTAGAATGGTCTGGGGGCTTTTAGAAGGGTCCTGGGAGTATCTAGAAGAGTCTGGGGGCTTTTAGAAGGGTCCTGGGGGGCTCTAAAAGGGTCTGGGGGCTTTTAGAAGGGTCCTGGAGGTCTCTAGAAGGGTCTGGGGGCTTTTAGAAGCGTCCTGGGTGGCTCTAGAAGGGTCTGGGGTCTTTTAGAATGGTCCTGGAGGGCTCTAGAAGGGTCTGGGGGCTTTTAGAAGGGTCCTGGGTGGCTCTAGAAGGGTCTGGGGTCTTTTAGAATGGTCCTGGAGGGCTCTAGAAGGGTCTGGGGGCTTTTAGATCTGTCCTGGGATGCTCTAGAAAGGTCTGGGGGATTTTAGAACTGTCATGGGATGCTCTAGAAGGTTCTGGGGGCTTTCAGAAGGGTCCAGGGGTCCTCTAGAAGGGTCTGGAGGCTTTTAGAAGGGTCCGGGGGGGCTCTAGAAGGGTCTGGGGTCTTTTAGAAGGGTCCTGGGGTGCTCTAGAAGGGTCTGGGGTACTTTAAGAAGGGTCCTGGGGTGTCCTAGAAGGGACGGGGTGCCTTAAGAGGGGCCCTGGGGGGCTCTAGAAGGGTCTGGGGGCTTTTAGAAGGGTCCTGGAGTGCTCTAGAAGGGTCTGGGGGCTTTTAGAATGCTCCTGGGAATCTCTCGAAGTGTCTGGGGTCTTTTAGAAAGATCCGGGGAGTGTCTAGAGGTGTCTGCGTCCTTTCAGAAGGGTCCTGGGGGGCTCTAGAAGGGTCTGGGGGCTTTTAAAAGGGTCCTGGGGGGGTCTAGAAGGGTCTGGGGGCTTTTAGAATGGTCCTGGGAGGCTCTAGAAGGGTCTGGGTGCTTTTAGAAGGGTCCTGGGGCCCTCTAGAAGGGTCTGAGTGCTTTTAGAAGGGTCATGGGGGTCTCTAGAAGGGTCTGGGTGCTTTTAGAATGATCCGGGGAGGGTCTAGAAGGTTCTGGGGGCTTTTAGAAGGGTCCTGGGGGGCTCTAGAGGGGTCTGGGGGCTTTTAGAAGGGTCCCGGGGTTCTCTAGAAGGGTCTGGGGGCATTTAGAAGTATCCTGGGAGCCTCTAGAAGGGTCTGGGATCTATTAGAGTGGTCCGGGGGGGCTCTAGAAGGGTCTGGAGGTTTTTAGAAGGCTCCTGAGAGGCTCTAGAATGGTCTGGGGGCTTTTAGAATGTTCCGGGGGTTCTCTAGAAGGGTCTGGGGACTTATAGAAGGGTCCTGGGGGCCTCTAGAAGGGTCTGAGAACTATTAGAGTGGTTCGGGGGGGCTCTAGAAGGGTCTGGAGGCTTTTAGAAGGGTCTTGGGGGGCTCAGGAAGGGTCTGGGGGCTTTTAGAATAATCCGGGGAGGGTCTAGAAAGGTCTGGGTTCTTTTAGAATAGTCTTGGGAGGTTTTAGAAGGGTCTGGGGTCTTTTAGAATGATCAGGGGAGGGTCTAGAAGGGTCTGGGCGCTTTTAGACGGGTCCTGGGGGGCTCTACAAGGGTCTGGAGGCTTTTAGAGGGGTTCTGGGGGGCCCTAGAAAGGTCTGGGTTCATTTAGAAGGATCCGGGGAGGGTCTAGAAACGTCGGGGGGCTATTAGAAGGGTCCTGGGAGGCTCTAGAAGAATCTGGGGGCTTATAGAATGATCCGGGGAGGGTCTAGAAGGGTCTGGGGGCCTTTAGAAGGGTCCTGGGGGGCTCTAGAAAGGTCTGGGGGCTTTTAGAAGGTTCCTGGGGGCCTCTAGAAGGGTCTGGGGGCTTTTAGAATGATCCTGGGAGGCTCTAGAAGGGTCTGGGGTCTTTTCGAAGGATCCGGGGAGGGTCTAGAAGGGTCTGGGGTCTTTTAGAAGGGTCCTAGGGGCCTCTAGAAGGGTCTGGGGGCTTTTAGATGGGTCCTAGGGGGCTCTAGAAGGGTCTGGGGGCTTTTAGAATGATCCGGGGAGGGTCTAGAAGGGTCTGGGGGCATTTAGAAGGGTCCTGGGGGTCTCTAGAAGGGTCTGAGGGCTTTTAGAATGATCCGGGGAGGGTCTAGAAGAGTCTGGGGCCCTTTAGAATGGTCCTGGGGCTCTCCAGAAGGGTCTGGGTGCTTTTAGAAGGGTCCTGGGAGGCTCTAGAAGGGTTTGGGGGCTTTTAGAATGGTCCTGGGTGGCTCTAGAAGGTTCTGGTTGCTTTTCGAAGGGTCCTGGCTTATCTAGAAGTGTCTGGGGGCATTTAGAAGGGTCCTGGGTGTCTCTAGAAGGGTCTGGGGGCTTTTAGAATGGTCCTGGGGGGCTCTAGAAGGGTCTGGTGGCTTTTAGAAGGGTCCTGGGTGGATCTAGAAGGTTCTGGAGGCTTTCAGAAGGGTCATGGGGGTCTCTAGAATGGTCTGGGGGCTTTTAGAAGGGTCCTGGGGAGCCCTAGAAGGGTCTGGGTTCTTTTAGAAGGGTCCTGGGATGCTCTAGAAGGTTCTTGGGGCTTTCAGAAGGGTCCTGGGGGCCTCTATAAGGGTCTGGGTGCTTTTAGAAGGGTCCTGGGGGGCTCTAGAAGGGTCTTGGGACTTTTAGAAGGGTCCTGGGGTGCTCTAGAAGGGTCTGGGGAATTTTAGAAGGGTCCTGGGGTGCTCTAGAATGGACGGGGTGCCTTAAGAGGGCCCTGGGGACCTCTAGATTGGTCTGGGGGCTTTTAGAAGGGTCCTGGGGGGCTCTAGAAGGGTCTGTAGGCTTTTAGAAGGGTCCTGGGGGGCTCTGCATTGTCTGGGGTCTTTTAGAAGGGTCCTGGTGTCCTCTAGAAGGGTCTGAGGGCTTTAGAATGGTCCTGGGAGGCTCTAGAATGGTCTGGGGTTTTTTAGAAGGATCCGGGGAGGGTCTAGAAGGGTCTGGGGGCTTTTAGAAGGCTCCTTGGGGCCTCTAGAAGGGTCTGGGGGCATTTAGATGGGTCATAGGGGGCTCTAGAAGGGTCAGGGGGCTTTTAGAAGGGTCCTGGGGGGCTCTAGAAGGGTCTGGGGGCTTTTAGAATGATCCGGGGACGGTCTAGAAGGGTCTAGGTGCTTTTTGAAGGATCCTAGGGGGCTCTAGAAGGGTCTGAGGGCGTTTAGAAGGATCCGGGGAGTGTCTAGAAGGGTCTGGGGGCTTTTAGAAGGGTCCTGGGGGTCTCTAGAAGGGTCTGGTGGCTTTTAGAAGGGTCCTGGGAGGCTCTAGAATGGTCTGGGTGCTTTTATAAGGGACCGGGGAGCCTCTAGAAGGGTCTGGGTGCTTTTAGAAAGGTCCTGGGGGGCTCTAGAAGGGTCTAGAGGGTTTTAGACGGGTCCTGGGGGCCTCTAGAAGGGTCTGGGGGCTTTTAGAAGGGTCCTGGGTGGATCTAGATTGGTCTGGGGGCTTGTAGAAGGGTCCTGGGGGGGTCTAGAAGGGTCTGTGGGCTTGTAGAATATTCATGGGGGGGCTCTAGAAGGGTCTGGTGGCTTTTAGAAGGGTCCTGGGGGCCTCTAGAAGGGTCTGGGGGCTTGTAGAAAGGTCCTCGTAGGCTCTAGAAGGGTCTGGGGGCTTTTAGAAGGGTCCTGGGGTGCTCTAGAATGGTCTGGGGGCTTTTAGAAGGGTCCTGGGAGGCTCTAGAAGGGTCTGGGGGCTTTTAGAAGGGTCCTGGGTTACTCTAGAATGGTCTGGGGGCTTTTAGAAGGGTCCTGGGAGGATCTAGAAGAGTCTGGGGGCTTTTAGAAAGATCCTGGAAGGCTCTAGAAGGGTCGGGGGCTTTTAGAATGGTCCTGGGTGTCTCTAGAGGGGTCTGGGTGCTTTTAGAAGGGTCCTGGGGGGCTCTAGAAGGTTCTGGGTGCTTTCAGAAAGGTCCAGGGGGCCTCTAGAAGGGTCTGGAGGCTTTTAGAAGGGTCCAGGGGGGCTCTAGAATGGTCTGGGGGCTTTTAGACGGGTCCTGGCGTGCTCTAGAAAGGTCTGGGGACTTTTAGAAGGGTCCTGGGGTGCTCTAGAAGGGATGGGGTGCCTTAAGAGGAGGCCTGGGGGGCTCTAAAAGTGTCTGGGGGCTTTTAGAAGCGTCCTGGGGTGCTCTAGAAGGGTCTGGGTTCTTTTAGAAGGATCCGGGGAGTGTCTATAAGTGTCTGCGGCCTTTCAGAAGGGTCCTGGGGGGCTCTAGAAGGGTCTGGGGGCTTTTAGAAGGGTCCTGGGGGGGTCTAGAAGGGTCTGGGGTCTTTTAGAATGGTCCTGGGAGGCTCTAGAATGGTCTGGGTGCTTTTAGAAGGGTTCTGGGTGCATCTTGAAGGGTCTGGGGGCATTTAGAAGGGTCCTGGGGGGCTCTAGAAAGGTCTAGGGGCTTTTAGAAGGGTACTGGGGAGGCTCTAGAAGGGTCTGGGGGCTTTTAGAATGATCCTGGGGGGCTCTAGAAGGGTCTGGGGTCTTTTCGAAGGATCCGGGGAGGGTCTAGAAGGGTCTGGGGGCTTTTAGAAGTGTCCTAGGTGACTCTAGAAGGGTCTGGGGGCTTTTAGATGGGTCCTAGGGGGCTCTAGAAGGGTCTGGGGGCTTTTGGAATGATCCTGGGGGGCTCTAGAAGGGTCTGGGGGCTTTTAGAATGATCCTGGGGGTCTCTAGAAGGGTCTGGGGGCTTTTAGAATGATCCGGGGACGGTCTAGAAAGGTCTGGGTGCTTTTTGAAGGATCCTAGGTGGCTCTAGAAGGGTCTGGGGGCTTTTAGAAGGATCCGGGAAGGGTCTAGAAAGGTCTGGGTGCTTTTTGAAGGATCCTAGGTGGCTCTAGAAGGGTCTGGGTGCTTTTAGAAGGATCCGGGAAGGGTCTAGAAGGGTCTTGGGGCTTTTAGAAGGGTCCTGGGTGGCTCTAGAAGGGTCTGGGGTCTTTTAGAAGGGTCCTGGGGGTCTCTAGAAGGGTCTGGGAGCTTTTAGAAGGGTCCATGGAGGCTCTAGAAGGGTCTGGGGGCTTTTAGATCTGTCCTGGGATGCTCTAGAAGGGTCTGGGGGCTTTTAGAACTGTCCTGGGATGCTCTAGAAGGTTCTGGGGGCTTTCAGAAGGGTCCAGGGGTTTTCTAGAAGGGTCTGGAGGCTTTTAGAAGGGTCCGGGGGGACTCTAGAAGGGTCTGGGGTCTTTTAGAAGGGTCCTGGGGTGCTCTAGAAGGGTCTGGGGACTTTAAGAAGGGTCCTGGGGTGTCCTAGAAGGGACGGGGTGCCTTAAGAGGGGCCCTGGGGGCCTCTAGAAGGGTCTGGGGGCTTTTAGAAGGGTCCTGGAGTGCTCTAGAAGTGTCTGGGGTCTTTTAGAAAGATCCGGGGAGTGTCTAGATGTGTCTGCGGCCTTTCAGAAGGGTCCTGGGGGGCTCTAGAAGGGTCTGGGGGCTTTTAGAAGGGTCCTGGGGGCGTCTAGAAGGGTCTGGGGGCTTTTAGAATATTCCTGGGAGGCTCTAGAAGGGTCTGGGTGCTTTTAGAAGGGTCCTGGGGCCCTCTAGAAGGGTCTGAGTGCTTTTAGAAGGGTCATGGGGGTCTCTAGAAGGGTCTGGGGGCTTTTAGAATGATCCGGGGAGGGTCTAGAAGGTTCTGGGGGCTTTTAGAAGGGTCCTGGGGGGCTCTAGAGGGGTCTGGGGGCTTTTAGAAGGGTCCCGGGGTTCTCTAGAAGGGTCTGGGGGCATTTAGAAGTATCCTGGGAGCCTCTAGAAGGGTCTGGGATCTATTAGAGTGGTCCGGGGGGGTCTAGAAGGGTCTGGAGGTTTTTAGAAGGCTCCTGAGAGGCTCTAGAATGGTCTGGGGGCTTTTAGAATGTTCCGGGGGTTCTCTAGAAGGGTCTGGGGACTTATAGAAGGGTCCTGGGGGCCTCTAGAAGGGTCTGAGAACTATTAGAGTGGTTCGGGGGGGCTCTAGAAGGGTCTGGAGGCTTTTAGAAGGGTCTTGGGGGGCTCAGGAAGGGTCTGGGGGCTTTTAGAATAATCCGGGGAGGGTCTAGAAAGGTCTGGGTTCTTTTAGAATAGTCTTGGGAGGTTTTAGAAGGGTCTGGGGTCTTTTAGAATGATCAGGGGAGGGTCTAGAAGGGTCTGGGCGCTTTTAGACGGGTCCTGGGGGGCTCTACAAGGGTCTGGAGGCTTTTAGAGGGGTTCTGGGGGGCCCTAGAAAGGTCTGGGTTCATTTAGAAGGATCCGGGGAGGGTCTAGAAAGGTCGGGGTGCTATTAGAAGGGTCCTGGGAGGCTCTAGAAGAATCTGGGGGCTTATAGAATGATCCGAGGAGGGTCTAGAAGGGTCTGGGGTCTTTTAGAATGGTCCTGGGAGGCTCTAGAATGGTCTGGGTGCTTTTAGAAGGGTCCTGGGAGGATCTAGAAGAGTCTGGGGGCTTTTAGAAAGATCCTGGAAGGCTCTAGAAGGGTCGGGGGCATTTAGAATGGTACTGGGTGTCTCTAGAGGGGTCTGGGTGCTTTTAGAAGGGTCCTGGGGGGCTCTAGAAGGTTCTGGGTGCTTTCAGAAAGGTCCAGGGGGCCTCTAGAAGGGTCTGGAGGCTTTTAGAAGGGTCCAGGGGGGCTCTAGAATGGTCTGGGGGCTTTTAGACGGGTCCTGGCGTGCTCTAGAAAGGTCTGGGGACTTTTAGAAGGGTCCTGGGGTGCTCTAGAAGGGATGGGGTGCCTTAAGAGGAGGCCTGGGGGGCTCTAGAAGTGTCTGGGGGCTTTTAGAAGCGTCCTGGGGTGCTCTAGAAGGGTCTGGGTTCTTTTAGAAGGATCCCGGGAGTGTCTATAAGTGTCTGCGGCCTTTCAGAAGGGTCCTGGGGGGCTCTAGAAGGGTCTGGGGGCTTTTAGAAGGGTCCTGGGGGGGTCTAGAAGGGTCTGGGGTCTTTTAGAATGGTCCTGGGAGGCTCTAGAATGGTCTGGGTGCTTTTAGAAGGGTTCTGGGTGCCTCTTGAAGGGTCTGGGGGTATTTAGAAGGGTCCTGGGGGGCTCTAGAAAGGTCTAGGGGCTTTTAGAATGGTACTGGGGAGGCTCTAGAAGGGTCTGGGGGCTTTTAGAATGATCCTGGGGGGCTCTAGAAGGGTCTGGGGTCTTTTCGAAGGATCCGGGGAGGGTCTAGAAGGGTCTGGGGGCTTTTAGAAGTGTCCTAGGGGACTCTAGAAGGGTCTGGGGGCTTTTAGATGGGTCCTAGGGGGCTCTAGAAGGGTCTGGGGGCTTTTGGAATGATCTTGGGGGGCTCTAGAAGGGTCTGGGGGCTTTTAGAATGATCCTGGGGGTCTCTAGAAGGGTCTGGGGGCTTTTAGAATGATCCGGGGACGGTCTAGAAAGGTCTGGGTGCTTTTTGAAGGATCCTAGGTGGCTCTAGAAGGGTCTGGGGGCTTTTAGAAGGATCCGGGAAGGGTCTAGAAAGGTCTGGGTGCTTTTTGAAGGATCCTAGGTGGCTCTAGAAGGGTCTGGGTGCTTTTAGAAGGATCCGGGAAGGGTCTAGAAGGGTCTTGGGGCTTTTAGAAGGGTCCTGGGTGGCTCTAGAAGGGTCAGGGGGCTTTTAGAAGGGTCCTGGGGGTCTCTAGAAGGGTCTGGGAGCTTTTAGAAGGGTCCATGGAGGCTCTAGAAGGGTCTGGGGGCTTTTAGATCTGTCCTGGGATGCTCTAGAAGGGTCTGGGGGCTTTTAGAACTGTCCTGGGATGCTCTAGAAGGTTCTGGGGGCTTTCAGAAGGGTCCAGGGGTTTTCTAGAAGGGTCTGGAGGCTTTTAGAAGGGTCCGGGGGGACTCTAGAAGGGTCTGGGGTCTTTTAGAAGGGTCCTGGGGTGCTCTAGAAGGGTCTGGGGACTTTAAGAAGGGTCCTGGGGTGTCCTAGAAGGGACGGGGTGCCTTAAGAGGGGCCCTGGGGGGCTCTAGAAGGGTCTGGGGGCTTTTAGAAGGGTCCTGGAGTGCTCTAGAAGTGTCTGGGGTCTTTTAGAAAGATCCGGGGAGTGTCTAGATGTGTCTGCGGCCTTTCAGAAGGGTCCTGGGGGGCTCTAGAAGGGTCTGGGGGCTTTTAGAAGGGTCCTGGGGGCGTCTAGAAGGGTCTGGGGGCTTTTAGAATATTCCTGGGAGGCTCTAGAAGGGTCTGGGTGCTTTTAGAAGGGTCCTGGGGCCCTCTAGAAGGGTCTGAGTGCTTTTAGAAGGGTCATGGGGGTCTCTAGAAGGGTCTGGGGGCTTTTAGAATGATCCGGGGAGGGTCTAGAAGGTTCTGGGGGCTTTTAGAAGGGTCCTGGGGGGCTCTAGAGGGGTCTGGGGGCTTTTAGAAGGGTCCCGGGGTTCTCTAGAAGGGTCTGGGGGCATTTAGAAGTATCCTGGGAGCCTCTAGAAGGGTCTGGGATCTATTAGAGTGGTCCGGGGGGGCTCTAGAAGGGTCTGGAGGTTTTTAGAAGGCTCCTGAGAGGCTCTAGAATGGTCTGGGGGCTTTTAGAATGTTCCGGGGGTTCTCTAGAAGGGTCTGGGGACTTATAGAAGGGTCCTGGGGGCCTCTAGAAGGGTCTGAGAACTATTAGAGTGGTTCGGGGGGGCTCTAGAAGGGTCTGGAGGCTTTTAGAAGGGTCTTGGGGGGCTCAGGAAGGGTCTGGGGGCTTTTAGAATAATCCGGGGAGGGTCTAGAAAGGTCTGGGTTCTTTTAGAATAGTCTTGGGAGGTTTTAGAAGGGTCTGGGGTCTTTTAGAATGATCAGGGGAGGGTCTAGAAGGGTCTGGGCGCTTTTAGACGGGTCCTGGGGGGCTCTACAAGGGTCTGGAGGCTTTTAGAGGGGTTCTGGGGGGCCCTAGAAAGGTCTGGGTTCATTTAGAAGGATCCGGGGAGGGTCTAGAAAGGTCGGGGTGCTATTAGAAGGGTCCTGGGAGGCTCTAGAAGAATCTGGGGGCTTATAGAATGATCCGGGGAGGGTCTAGAAGGGTCTGGGGGCCTTTAGAAGGGTCCTGGGGGGCTCTAGAATGGTCTGGGGGCTTTTAGAAGGTTCCTGGGGGCCTCTAGAAGGGTCTGGGGGCTTTTAGAATGATCCTGGGGGGCTCTAGAAGGGTCTGGGGTCTTTTCGAAGGATCCGGGGAGGGTCTAGAAGGGTCTGGGGTCTTTTAGAAGGGTCCTAGGGGCCTCTAGAAGGGTCTGGGGGCTTTTAGATGGGTCCTAGGGGGCTCTAGAAGGGTCTGGGGGCTTTTAGAATGATCCGGGGAGGGTCTAGAAGGGTCTGGGGGCATTTAGAAGGGTCCTGGGGGTCTCTAGAAGGGTCTGAGGGCTTTTAGAATGATCCGGGGAGGGTCTAGAAGAGTCTGGGGCCCTTTAGAATGGTCCTGGGGCTCTCCAGAAGGGTCTGGGTGCTTTTAGAAGGGTCCTGGGAGGCTCTAGAAGGGTTTGGGGGCTTTTAGAATGGTCCTGGGTGGCTCTAGAAGGTTCTGGTTGCTTTTCGAAGGGTCCTGGCTTATCTAGAAGTGTCTGGGGGCATTTAGAAGGGTCCTGGGTGTCTCTAGAAGGGTCTGGGGGCTTTTAGAATGGTCCTGGGGGGCTCTAGAAGGGTCTGGTGGCTTTTAGAAGGGTCCTGGGTGGATCTAGAAGGTTCTGGAGGCTTTCAGAAGGGTCATGGGGGTCTCTAGAATGGTCTGGGGGCTTTTAGAAGGGTCCTGGGGAGCCCTAGAAGGGTCTGGGTTCTTTTAGAAGGGTCCTGGGATGCTCTAGAAGGTTCTTGGGGCTTTCAGAAGGGTCCTGGGGGCCTCTATAAGGGTCTGGGTGCTTTTAGAAGGGTCCTGGGGGGCTCTAGAAGGGTCTTGGGGCTTTTAGAAGGGTCCTGGGGTGCTCTAGAAGGGTCTGGGGAATTTTAGAAGGGTCCTGGGGTGCTCTAGAATGGACGGGGTACCTTAAGAGGGCCCTGGGGACCTCTAGATTGGTCTGGGGGCTTTTAGAAGGGTCCTGGGGGGCTCTAGAAGGGTCTGTAGGCTTTTAGAAGGGTCCTGGGGGGCTCTACAAGTGTCTGGGGGCTTTTAGAAGGGTCCTGGTGTCCTCTAGAAGGGTCTGAGGGCTTTAGAATGGTCCTGGGAGGCTCTAGAATGGTCTGGGGTTTTTTAGAAGGATCCGGGGAGGGTCTAGAAGGGTCTGGGGGCTTTTAGAAGGCTCCTTGGGGCCTCTAGAAGGGTCTGGGGGCATTTAGATGGGTCATAGGGGGCTCTAGAAGGGTCAGGGGGCTTTTAGAAGGGTCCTGGGGGGCTCTAAAAGGGTCTGGGGGCTTTTAGAATGATCCGGGGACGGTCTAGAAGGGTCTAGGTGCTTTTTGAAGGATCCTAGGGGGCTCTAGAAGGGTCTGAGGGCGTTTAGAAGGATCCGGGGAGTGTCTAGAAGGGTCTGGGGGCTTTTAGAAGGGTCCTGGGGGTCTCTAGAAGGGTCTGGTGGCTTTTAGAAGGGTCCTGGGAGGCTCTAGAATGGTCTGGGTGCTTTTATAAGGGACCGGGGAGCCTCTAGAAGGGTCTGGGTGCTTTTAGAAAGGTCCTGGGGGGCTCTAGAAGGGTCTAGAGGGTTTTAGACGGGTCCTGGGGGCCTCTAGAAGGGTCTGGGGGCTTTTAGAAGGGTCCTGGGTGGATCTAGATTGGTCTGGGGGCTTGTAGAAGGGTCCTGGGGGGGTCTAGAAGGGTCTGTCGGCTTGTAGAATATTCATGGGGGGGCTCTAGAAGGGTCTGGTGGCTTTTAGAAGGGTCCTGGGGGCCTCTAGAAGGGTCTGGGGGCTTTTAGAAGGGTCCTTGGGGGCTCTAGAAGGGTCTGGGGGCTTGTAGAAAGGTCCTCGTAGGCTCTAGAAGGGTCTGGGGGCTTTTAGAAGCGTCCTGGGGTGCTCTAGAATGGTCTGGGGGCTTTTAGAAGGGTCCTGGGAGCCTCTAGAAGGGTCTGGGGGCTTTTAGAAGGGTCCTGGGTTACTCTAGAATGGTCTGGGGGCTTTTAGAAGGGTCCTGGGAGGATCTAGAAGAGTCTGGGGGCTTTTAGAAAGATCCTGGAAGGCTCTAGAAGGGTCGGGGGCTTTTAGAATGGTACTGGGTGTCTCTAGAGGGGTCTGGGTGCTTTTAGAAGGGTCCTGGGGGGCTCTAGAAGGTTCTGGGTGCTTTCAGAAAGGTCCAGGGGGCCTCTAGAAGGGTCTGGAGGCTTTTAGAACGGTCCAGGGGGGCTCTAGAATGGTCTGGGGGCTTTTAGACGGGTCCTGGCGTGCTCTAGAAAGGTCTGGGGACTTTTAGAAGGGTCCTGGGGTGCTCTAGAAGGGATGGGGTGCCTTAAGAGGAGGCCTGGGGGGCTCTAGAAGTGTCTGGGGGCTTTAGAAGCGTCCTGGGATGCTCTAGAAAGGTCTGGGTTCTTTTAGAAGGATCCGGGGAGTGTCTATAAGTGTCTGCGGCCTTTCAGAAGGGTCCTGGGGGGCTCTAGAAGGGTCTGGGGGCTTTTAGAAGGGTCCTGGGGGGTCTAGAAGGGTCTGGGGTCTTTTAGAATGGTCCTGGGAGGCTCTAGAATGGTCTGGGTGCTTTTAGAAGGGTTCTGGGTGCCTCTTGAAGGGTCTGGGGGCATTTAGAAGGGTCCTGGCGGGCTCTAGAAAGGTCTAGAGGCTTTTAGAAGGGTACTGGGGAGGCTCTAGAAGGGTCTGGGGGCTTTTAGAATGATCCTGGGGGGCTCTAGAAGGGTCTGGGGTCTTTTCGAAGGATCCGGGGAGGGTCTAGAAGGGTCTGGGGGCTTTTAGAAGTGTCCTAGGTGACTCTAGAAGGGTCTGGGGGCTTTTAGATGGGTCCTAGGGGGCTCTAGAAGGGTCTGGGGGCTTTTGGAATGATCCTGGGGGGCTCTAGAAGGGTCTGGGGGCTTTTAGAATGATCCTGGGGGTCTCTAGAAGGGTCTGGGGGCTTTTAGAATGATCCGGGGACGGTCTAGAAAGGTCTGGGTGCTTTTTGAAGGATCCTAGGTGGCTCTAGAAGGGTCTGGGGGCTTTTAGAAGGATCCGGGAAGGGTCTAGAAGGGTCTTGGGGCTTTTAGAAGGGTCCTGGGTGGCTCTAGAAGGGTCTGGGGGCTTTTAGAAGGGTCCTGGGGGTCTCTAGAAGGGTCTGGGAGCTTTTAGAAGGGTCCATGGAGGCTCTAGAAGGGTCTGGGGGCTTTTAGATCTGTCCTGGGATGCTCTAGAAGGTTCTGGGGGCTTTCAGAAGGGTCCAGGGGTTTTCTAGAAGGGTCTGGAGGCTTTTAGAAGGGTCCGGGGGGACTCTAGAAGGGTCTGGGGTCTTTTAGAAGGGTCCTGGGGTGCTCTAGAAGGGTCTGGGGACTTTAAGAAGGGTCCTGGGGTGTCCTAGAAGGGACGGGGTGCCTTAAGAGGGGCCCTGGGGGGCTCTAGAAGGGTCTGGGGGCTTTTAGAAGGGTCCTGGAGTGCTCTAGAAGTGTCTGGGGTCTTTTAGAAAGATCCGGGGAGTGTCTAGATGTGTCTGCGGCCTTTCAGAAGGGTCCTGGGGGGCTCTAGAAGGGTCTGGGGGCTTTTAGAAGGGTCCTGGGGGCGTCTAGAAGGGTCTGGGGGCTTTTAGAATATTCCTGGGAGGCTCTAGAAGGGTCTGGGTGCTTTTAGAAGGGTCCTGGGGCCCTCTAGAAGGGTCTGAGTGCTTTTAGAAGGGTCATGGGGGTCTCTAGAAGGGTCTGGGGGCTTTTAGAATGATCCGGGGAGGGTCTAGAAGGTTCTGGGGGCTTTTAGAAGGGTCCTGGGGGGCTCTAGAGGGGTCTGGGGGCTTTTAGAAGGGTCCCGGGGTTCTCTAGAAGGGTCTGGGGGCATTTAGAAGTATCCTGGGAGCCTCTAGAAGGGTCTGGGATCTATTAGAGTGGTCCGGGGGGGCTCTAGAAGGGTCTGGAGGTTTTTAGAAGGCTCCTGAGAGGCTCTAGAATGGTCTGGGGGCTTTTAGAATGTTCCGGGGGTTCTCTAGAAGGGTCTGGGGACTTATAGAAGGGTCCTGGGGGCCTCTAGAAGGGTCTGAGAACTATTAGAGTGGTTCGGGGGGGCTCTAGAAGGGTCTGGAGGCTTTTAGAAGGGTCTTGGGGGGCTCAGGAAGGGTCTGGGGGCTTTTAGAATAATCCGGGGAGGGTCTAGAAAGGTCTGGGTTCTTTTAGAATAGTCTTGGGAGGTTTTAGAAGGGTCTGGGGTCTTTTAGAATGATCAGGGGAGGGTCTAGAAGGGTCTGGGCGCTTTTAGACGGGTCCTGGGGGGCTCTACAAGGGTCTGGAGGCTTTTAGAGGGGTTCTGGGGGGCCCTAGAAAGGTCTGGGTTCATTTAGAAGGATCCGGGGAGGGTCTAGAAAGGTCGGGGTGCTATTAGAAGGGTCCTGGGAGGCTCTAGAAGAATCTGGGGGCTTATAGAATGATCCGGGGAGGGTCTAGAAGGGTCTGGGGGCCTTTAGAAGGGTCCTGGGGGGCTCTAGAATGGTCTGGGGGCTTTTAGAAGGTTCCTGGGGGCCTCTAGAAGGGTCTGGGGGCTTTTAGAATGATCCTGGGGGGCTCTAGAAGGGTCTGGGGTCTTTTCGAAGGATCCGGGGAGGGTCTAGAAGGGTCTGGGGTCTTTTAGAAGGGTCCTAGGGGCCTCTAGAAGGGTCTGGGGGCTTTTAGATGGGTCCTAGGGGGCTCTAGAAGGGTCTGGGGGCTTTTAGAAGTGTCCTAGGGGACTCTAGAAGGGTCTGGGGGCTTTTAGATGGGTCCTAGGGGGCTCTAGAAGGGTCTGGGGGCTTTTGGAATGATCCTGGGGGGCTCTAGAAGTGTCTGGGGGACCTTTTAGAATGCTCCCTAGGGGGTCCTCTAGAAGGGTCTGGGGGCTTTTAGAAGGGTCCTGGTAGGCTGTAGAAAGGTCTGGGTGCATTTAGAAGGGTCCCGCGGGTCTCTAGAAGGGTCTGGGGGCTTTTAGAATGGTCCTTGGGGACTCTAGAATGGGTGCTTTTTGAAGGATCCTAGGTGGCTCTAGAAGGGTCTGGAGTCTTTTAGAAGGATCCGGGAAGGGTCTAGAAGGGTCTTGGGGCTTTTAGAAGGGTCCTGGGTGGCTCTAGAAGGGTCCGGGGGCTTTTAGAAGGGTCCTGGGGGTCTCTAGAAGGGTCTGGGAGCTTTTAGAAGGGTCCATGGAGGCTCTAGAAGGGTCTGGGGGCTTTTAGAACTGTCCTGGGATGCTCTAGAAGGTTCTGGGGGCTTTCAGAAGGGTCCAGGGGTTTTCTAGAAGGGTCTGGAGGCTTTTAGAAGGGTCCGGGGGACTCTAGAAGGGTCTGGGTCTTTTAGAAGGGTCCTGGGGTGCTCTAGAAGGGTCTGGGGACTTTAAGAAGGGTCCTGGGGTGTCCTAGAAGGGACGGGGTGCCTTAAGAGGGGCCCTGGGGGGCTCTAGAAGGGTCTGGGGGCTTTTAGAAGGGTCCTGGAGTGCTCTAGAAGTGTCTGGGGTCTTTTAGAAAGATCCGGGGAGTGTCTAGATGTGTCTGCGGCCTTTCAGAAGGGTCCTGGGGGGCTCTAGAAGGGTCTGGGGGCTTTTAGAAGGGTCCTGGGGGCGTCTAGAAGGGTCTGGGGGCTTTTAGAATATTCCTGGGAGGCTCTAGAAGGGTCTGGGTGCTTTTAGAAGGGTCCTGGGGCCCTCTAGAAGGGTCTGAGTGCTTTTAGAAGGGTCATGGGGGTCTCTAGAAGGGTCTGGGGGCTTTTAGAATGATCCGGGGAGGGTCTAGAAGGTTCTGGGGGCTTTTAGAAGGGTCCTGGGGGGCTCTAGAGGGGTCTGGGGGCTTTTAGAAGGGTCCCGGGGTTCTCTAGAAGGGTCTGGGGGCATTTAGAAGTATCCTGGGAGCCTCTAGAAGGGTCTGGGATCTATTAGAGTGGTCCGGGGGGGCTCTAGAAGGGTCTGGAGGTTTTTAGAAGGCTCCTGAGAGGCTCTAGAATGGTCTGGGGGCTTTTAGAATGTTCCGGGGGTTCTCTAGAAGGGTCTGGGGACTTATAGAAGGGTCCTGGGGGCCTCTAGAAGGGTCTGAGAACTATTAGAGTGGTTCGGGGGGGCTCTAGAAGGGTCTGGAGGCTTTTAGAAGGGTCTTGGGGGCTCAGGAAGGGTCTGGGGGCTTTTAGAATAATCCGGGGAGGGTCTAGAAAGGTCTGGGTTCTTTTAGAATAGTCTTGGGAGGTTTTAGAAGGGTCTGGGGTCTTTTAGAATGATCAGGGGAGGGTCTAGAAGGGTCTGGGCGCTTTTAGACGGGTCCTGGGGGGCTCTACAAGGGTCTGGAGGCTTTTAGAGGGGTTCTGGGGGGCCCTAGAAAGGTCTGGGTTCATTTAGAAGGATCCGGGGAGGGTCTAGAAACGTCGGGGGGCTATTAGAAGGGTCCTGGGAGGCTCTAGAAGAATCTGGGGGCTTTTAGAATGATCCGGGGAGGGTCTAGAAGGGTCTGGGGGCCTTTAGAAGGGTCCTGGGGGGCTCTAGAATGGTCTGGGGGCTTTTAGAAGGTTCCTGGGGGCCTCTAGAAGGGTCTGGGGGCTTTTAGAATGATCCTGGGGGGCTCTAGAAGGGTCTGGGGTCTTTTCGAAGGATCCGGGGAGGGTCTAGAAGGGTCTGGGGTCTTTTAGAAGGGTCCTAGGGGCCTCTAGAAGGGTCTGGGGGCTTTTAGAAGTGTCCTAGGGGGCTCTAGAAGGGTCTGGGGGCTTTTAGAGGGGTCCTGCGAGGCTCTAGAAGGGTCTGGGGGCTTTTAGAATGATCCGGGGAGGGTCTAGAAGGGTCTGGGGGCATTTAGAAGGGTCCTGGGGGTCTCTAGAAGGGTCTGGGGGCTTTTAGAATGATCCGGGGAGGGTCTAGAAGAGTCTGGGGGCTTTTAGAATGGTCCTGGGGCTCTCTAGAAGGGTCTGGTTGCTTTTAGAAGGGTACTGGGAGGCTCTAGAAGGGTCGGGGTGCTTTTATAAGGGTCCGGGGAGCCTCTAGAAGGGTCTGGGTGCTTTTAGAAAGGTCCTGGGGGGCTCTAGAAGGGTCTAGATGCTTTTAGACGGGTCCTGGGGGCCTCTAGAAGGGTCTGGGTGCTTTTAGAAGGGTCCTGGGTGGCTCTAGAAGGGTCTGGGGGCTTGTAGAAGGGTCCTGGGGGGCTCTAGAAGGGTCTGGGGGCTTTTAGAAGGGTCCTGGGTGCATCTAGAATGCTCTGGGAGCTTTAAGATTTGTTCTGGGTGGCTCTAGAAGGGTCTGGGGGCTTTTAGAAGGGTCCTGGGTGCCGCTAGAAGGGTATGGGGGCTTTTAGAAGGGTCCTGGGGGGCTCAAGAAGGGTCTGGGTGCTTTTAGAAGGGTCCTGGGGTGCTCTAGAAGGGTCTGGGGGCTTTTAGAAGGGTCCTGGGGGGCTCTAGAAGGGTCTGGAGTCTTTTAGAAGGGTCCTGGAGGTCTCTAGAAGGGTCTGTGGACTTTTAGAAGCGTCCTGGGTGGCTCTAGAAGGGTCTGGGGGCTTTTAGAAGGGTCCTGGGGGTCTCTAGAAGGGTCTGGGAGCTTTTAGAAGGGTCCATGGAGGCTCTAGAAGGGTCTGGGGGCTTTTAGATCTGTCCTGGGATGCTCTAGAAGGGTCTGGGGGCTTTTAGAACTGTCCTGGGATGCTCTAGAAGGTTCTGGGGGCTTTCAGAAGGGTCCAGGGGTCCTCTAGAAGGGTCTGGAGGCTTTTAGAAAGGTCCGGGGGTGCTCTAGAAGGGTCTGGGGTCTTTTAGAAGGGTCCTGGGGTGCTCTAGAAGGGTCTGGGGACTTTAAGAAGGGTCCTGGGGTGTCCTAGAAGGGACGAGGTGCCTTAAGAGGGGCCCTGGGGGGCTCTAGAAGGGTCTGGGGGCTTTTAGAAGGGTCCTGGAGTGCTCTAGAAGGGTCTGGGGGCTTTTAGAATGCTCCTGGGGATCTCTCGAAGTGTCTGGGGTCTTTTAGAGTGATCCGGTTAGTGTCTAGATGTGTCTGCGGCCTTTCAGAAGGGTCCTGGGGGGCTCTAGAAGGGTCTGGGGTCTTTTAGAAGGGTCCTGGGGGGGTCTAGAAGGGTCTGGGGGCTTTTAGAATGGTCCTGGGAGGCTCTAGAAGGGTCTGGGTGCTTTTAGAAGGGTCCTGGCGCCCTCTAGAAGGGTCTGAGTGCTTTTAGAAGGGTCATGGGGGTCTCTAGAATGGTCTGGGGGCTTTTAGAATGATCCGGGGAGGGTCTAGAAGGTTCTGGGGGCTTTTAGAAGGGTCCTGGGGGGCTCTAGAGGGGTCTGGGGGCTTTTAGAAGGGTCCCGGGGTTCTCTAGAAGGGTCTGGGTGCATTTAGAAGTTTCCTGGGGGCCTCTAGAAGGGTCTGGGATCTATTAGAGTGGTCCGGGGGGGCTCTAGAAGGGTCTGGGGTTTTTTAGAAGGCTCCTGGGAGGCTCTAGAATGGTCTGGGGGCTTTTAGAATGTTCCTGGGGTTCTCTAGAAGGGTCTGGGGACTTATAGAAGGGTCCTGGGGGCCTCTAGAAGGGTCTGAGAACTATTAGAGTGGTTCGGGGGGGCTCTAGAAGGGTCTGGAGGCTTTTAGAAGGGTCTTGGGGGGCTCTAGAAGGGTCTGGGGGCTTTTAGAATAATCCGGGGAGGGTCTAGAAGGGTCTGGGTTCTTTTAGAATAGTCTTGGGAGGGATTAGAAGGGTCTGGGGTCTTTTAGAATGATCAGGGGAGGGTCTAGAAGGGTCTGGGCGCTTTTAGACGGGTCCTGGGGGGCTCTACAAGGGTCTGGAGGCTTTTAGAGGGGTTCTGGGGGACCCTAGAAAGGTCTGGGTTCATTTAGAAGGATCCGGGGAGGGTCTAGAAACGTCGGGGTGCTATTAGAAGGGTCCTGGGAGGCTCTAGAAGAATCTGGGGGCTTATAGAATGATCCGGGGAGGGTCTAGAAGGGTCTGGGGGCCTTTAGAAGGGTCCTGGGGGGCTCTAGAATGGTCTGGGGGCTTTTAGAATGATCCTGGGGGCCTCTAGAAGGGTCTGGGGTCTTTTTGAAGGATCCGGGGAGGGTCTAGAAGGGTCTGGGGTCTTTTAGAAGGGTCCTAGGGGCCTCTAGAAGGGTCCGGGGGCTTTTAGATGGGTCCTAGGGGGCTCTAGAAGGGTCTGGGGGCTTTTAGAATGATCCTGGGGGGCTCTTGAAGGGTCTGGGGGCTTTTAGAATGATCCGGGGAGGGTCTAGAAAGGTCTGGGGGCCTTTAGAATGGTATTGGGGTGCTCTAGAAGTGTCTGGGTGCTTTTAGAAGGGTCCTGGGAGGCTCTAGAAGGGTCTGGGGGCTTTTAGAAGAGTCCTGGGTGGCTCTAAAGGGTTCTGGGGGGTTTTAGAAGGGTCCTAGGGGCGTCTAGAAGGGTCTGGGTGCTTTTAGAATGGTCCTGGGATGCTCTAGAAGGGTCTGGGTGCTTTTATAAGGGTCCTCGGATGCTCTAGAAAGGTCTGGGTGCTTTTAGAATGGTCCTGGGGGGCTCTAGAATGTTCTGAGGTCTTTCAGAAGGGTCCTGGGGTGCTCTAGAAGGGTCTGGGGGCTATTAGAAGGGTCCTGGGGGGCTCTAGAATGGTCGGGGGGCTTTTAGAAGGGTCCTGGGTGGCTCTAGAAGGGTCTGGGGGCTTTTAGAAGGGTCCTGGGGGGCTCTAGAAGGGTCTGGGGTCTTTTAGAAAGGTCCTGGAGGGCTCTAGAAGGTTCTGGGGGCTTTCAGAGGGGTCCTGGGGGTCTCTAGAAGGGTCTGGGGGCTTTTAGAAGGGTCCAGGGGGGCTCTAGAAGGGTCTGGGTGCCTTTAGAATGGTACTGGGTGACTCTAGAATGTTCTGCTGGATTTCAGAAGGGTCCTGGGGTCCTCTAGAAGGGTCTGGGTTCTTTTAGAAGGGCCCTGGGGTCCTCTAGAAGGGTCTGGGGGCTTTTAGAAGGGTCCTCGGATGCTCTAGAAGGGTCTGGGGGCATTTAGAAGGGTCCTGGTTGGATCTAGAAGGGTCTGGGGGCTTGTAGAAGGGTCCTGGGATGCTCTAGAAGGGTCTGGGGGCTTGTAGATGGGTCCTGGGGTGCTCTAGAAGGTTCTGGGTGATTTTAGAAGGGTCCTGGGTGGCTCTAGAAGGGTCTGGGGGCTTTTAGAAGGGTCCGGTGGGGCTCTAGAAGGGTCTGGGGGCTTTTAGAAGTGTCCTGGGGTGCTCTAGAAGTGTCTGGGGAATTTTAGAAGGGTCCTCGGATGCTCTAGAAGGGTCTGGGTGCTTTTAGAAGGGTCCTGGAGGGCTCTAGAAGGGTCTGGGGGCTTTCAGAAGGGTCCTGGGAGTCTCTAGAAGGGTCTGGGTGCTTTTAGAAGGGTCCTGGGGGGCTCTAGAAGGGTCTGGGTGCCTTTAGAAGGGTCCTGGGTGACTCTAGAATGTTCTGCTGGCTTTTAGAAGGGTCCTGGGGTGCTCTAGAAGGGCCTGGGGATTTTTAGAAGGGTCCAGGGTTGCTCTAGAAGGGACGGGGTTCATTAAGAGGGGCCCTGGGTGCCTCTTGAAAGGTCTGGGGGCATTTAGAAGGGTCCTGGGGGGCTCTAGAAGGGTCTAGGGGCTTTTAGAAGGGTACTGGGGGGCTCTAGAAGGGTCTGGGGGCTTTTAGAATGATCCTGGGGGGCTCTAGAAGGGTCTGGGGTCTTTTCGAAGGATCCGGGGAGGGTCTAGAAGGGTCTGTGGGCTTTTAGAAGTGTCCTAGGGGCCTCTAGAAGGGTCTGGGGGCTTTTAGATGGGTCCTAGGGGGCTCTAGAAGGATCTGGGTGCTTTTGGAAAGGTCCTGGATTGCTCTAGAAGGCTCTAGATGATTTTAGACGGGTCCTGGGGTTCTCTAGAAGGGTCTGGTTGCTTTTAGAAGGGTACTGATAGGCTCTAGAAGGGTCGGGGTGCTTTTATAAGGGTCCGGGGAGCCTCTAGAAGGGTCTGGGTGCTTTTAGAAAGGTCCTGGGGGGCTCTAGAAGGGTCTAGAGGCTTTTAGACGGGTCCTGGGGTCCTCTAGAAGGGTCTGGGTGCTTTTAGAAGGGTCCTGGTTGGATCTAGAAGGGTCTGGGGGCTTGTAGAAGGGTCCGGGGGTCTCTAGAAGGGTCTGGGGGCTTTTAGAAGGGTCCTGGGTGCATCTAGAAGGGTTTGGGAGCTTTTAGAAGGGTCCTGGGGGGCTCTAGAAGGGTCTGTTGGCTTGTAGAAGGGTCCTGGGTGCCGCTAGAAGGGTCTGGGGACTTTTAGAAGGGTCCTGGGGGGCTCTAGAAGGGTCTGGGGGCTTTCAGAAGGGTCCTGGGGGGCTCTAGAAGGGTCTGGGGGCTTTTAGAAGGGTCCTGGGGGCGTCTAGAAGGGTCTGGGGGCTTTTAGAATGGTCCTGGGAGGCTCTAGAAGGGTCTGGGTGCTTTTAGAAGGGTCCTGGGGCCCTCTAGAAGGGTCTGAGTGCTTTTAGAAGGGTCATGGGGGTCTCTAGAAGGGTCTGGGGGCTTTTAGAATGATCCGGGGAGGGTCTAGAAGGTTCTGGGTGCTTTTAGAAGGGTCCTGGGGGGCTCTAGAGGGGTCTGGGGGCTTTTAGAAGGGTCCCGGGGTTCTCTAGAAGGGTCTGGGGGCATTTAGAAGTATCCTGGGAGCCTCTAGAAGGGTCTGGGATCTATTAGAGTGGTCCGGGGGGGCTCTAGAAGGGTCTGGAGGTTTTTAGAAGGCTCCTGAGAGGCTCTAGAATGGTCTGGGGGCTTTTAGAATGTTCCGGGGGTTCTCTAGAAGGGTCTGGGGACTTATAGAAGGGTCCTGGGGGCCTCTAGAAGGGTCTGAGAACTATTAGAGTGGTTCGGGGGGGCTCTAGAAGGGTCTGGAGGCTTTTAGAAGGGTCTTGGGGGGCTCAGGAAGGGTCTGGGGGCTTTTAGAATAATCCGGGGAGGGTCTAGAAAGGTCTGGGTTCTTTTAGAATAGTCTTGGGAGGTTTTAGAAGGGTCTGGGGTCTTTTAGAATGATCAGGGGAGGGTCTAGAAGGGTCTGGGCGCTTTTAGACGGGTCCTGGGGGGCTCTACAAGGGTCTGGAGGCTTTTAGAGGGGTTCTGGGGGGCCCTAGAAAGGTCTGGGTTCATTTAGAAGGATCCGGGGAGGGTCTAGAAAGGTCGGGGTGCTATTAGAAGGGTCCTGGGAGGCTCTAGAAGAATCTGGGGGCTTTTAGAATGATCCGGGGAGGGTCTAGAAGGGTCTGGGGGCCTTTAGAAGGGTCCTGGGGGGCTCTAGAATGGTCTGGGGGCTTTTAGAAGGTTCCTGGGGGCCTCTAGAAGGGTCTGGGGGCTTTTAGAATGATCCTGGGGGGCTCTAGAAGGGTCTGGGGTCTTTTCGAAGGATCCGGGGAGGGTCTAGAAGGGTCTGGGGTCTTTTAGAAGGGTCCTAGGGGCCTCTAGAAGGGTCTGGGGGCTTTTAGATGGGTCCTAGGGGGCTCTAGAAGGGTCTGGGGGCTTTTAGAGGGGTCCTGCGAGGCTCTAGAAGGGTCTGGGGGCTTTTAGAATGAGCCGGGGAGGGTCTAGAAGGGTCTGGGGGCATTTAGAAGGGTCCTGGGGGTCTCTAGAAGGGTCTGAGGGCTTTTAGAATGATCCGGGGAGTTTCTAGAAGAGTCTGGGGGCCTTTAGAATGGTCCTGGGTCTCTCTAGAAGGGTCTGGTTGCTTTTAGAAGGGTACTGGGAGGCTCTAGAAGGGTCGGGGTGCTTTTATAAGGGTCCGGGGAGCCTCTAGAAGGGTCTGGGTGCTTTTAGAAAGGTCCTGGGGGGCTCTAGAAGGGTCTAGAGGCTTTTAGACGGGTCCTGGGGGCCTCTAGAAGGGTCTGGGTGCTTTTAGAAGGGTCCTGGGTGGCTCTAGAAGGGTCTGGGGGCTTGTAGAAGGGTCCTGGGGGGCTCTAGAAGGGTCTGGGGGCTTTTAGAAGGGTCCTGGGGGCATCTAGAATGCTCTGGGAGCTTTTAGAAGGGTTCTGGGGGGCTCTAGAAGGGTCTGGGGGCTTTTAGAAGGCTCCTGGGTGCCGCTAGAAGGGTCTGGGGGCTTTTAGAAGGGTCCTGGGGGGCTCAAGAAGGGTCTGGGTGCTTTTAGAATGGTCCTGGGGGGCTCTAGAATGTTCTGAGGTCTTTCAGAAGGGTCCTGGGGTGCTCTAGAAGGGTCTGGGGGCTATTAGAAGGGTCCTGGGGGGCTCTAGAATGGTCGGGGGGCTTTTAGAAGGGTCCTGGGTGGCTCTAGAAGGGTCTGGGGGCTTTTAGAAGGGTCCTGGGTGGCTCTAGAAGGGTCTGGGGTCTTTTAGAAAGGTCCTGGAGTGCTCTAGAAGGTTCTGGGGGCTTTCAGAGGGGTCCTGGGGGTCTCTAGAAGGGTCTGGGGGCTTTTAGAAGGGTCCAGGGGGGCGCTAGAAGGGTCTGGGTGCCTTTAGAAGGGTCCTGGGTGACTCTAGAATGTTCTGCTGGCTTTCAGAAGGGTCCTGGGGTCCTCTAGAAGGGTCTGGGGGCTTTTAGAAGGGTCCTGGGTGGCTCTAGAAGGGTCTATGGGCTTTTAGAAGGGTCCTGGGGTGCTCTAGAAAGGTCTGGGTGCTTTTAGAAGGGTCCTGGGAGGCTCTAGAAGGGTCTGGGGGCTTTTAGAAAGGTCCTGGGAGGATCTAGATGGGTCTGGGGGCTTTTAGAAGGGTCCTGGGATGCTCTAGAAGGGTCTGGGGGCTTGTAGATGGGTCCTGGGGGGCTCTAGAAGGTTCTGGGTGCTTTTAGAAGGGTCCTGGGTGGCTCTAGAAGGGTCTGGGGGCTTTTAGAAGGGTCCGGTGGGGCTCTAGAAGGGTCTGGGAGCTTTTAGAAGTGTCCTGGGGTGCTCTAGAAATGTCTGGGGAATTTTAGAAGGGTCCTCGGATGCTCTAGAAGGGTCTGGGTGCTTTTAGAAGGGTCCTGGAGGGCTCTAGAAGGTTCTGGGGGCTTTCAGAAGGGTCCTGGGAGTCTCTAGAAGGGTCTGGGGGCTTTTAGAAAGGTCCTGGGAGGATCTAGATGGGTCTGGGGGCTTTTAGAAGGGTCCGGGGGGGCTCTAGAAGGGTCTGGGGGCTTTTAGAAGGGTCCTGGGGTGCTCTAGAAGGGCCTGGGGACTTTTAGAAGGGTCCAGGGGTGCTCTAGAAGGGACGGGGTTCATTATGAGGGGCCCTGGGTGCCTCTTGAAGGGTCTGGGGGCATTTAGAAGGGTCCTGGGGGGCTCTAGAAGGGTCTGGGGGCTTTTAGAATGATCCTGGGGGGCTCTAGAAGGGTCTGGGGTCTTTTCGAAGGATCCGGGGAGGGTCTAGAAGGGTCTGTGGGCTTTTAGAAGTGTCCTAGGGGCCTCTAGAAGGGTCTGGGGGCTTTTAGATGGGTCCTAGGGGGCTCTAGAAGGGTCTGGGGGCTTTTGGAATGATCCTGGGGCGCTCTAGAATTGTCTGGGGGCTTTTAGAAGGGTCCTGGGAGGCTCTAGAAGGGTCGGGGTGCTTTTATAAGGGTCCGGGGAGCCTCTAGAAGGGTCTGGGTGCTTTTAGAAGGGTCCTGGGGGCATCTAGAAGGGTCTTGGAGCTTTTAGAAGGGTCCTGGGGTCCTCTAGAAGGGTCTGGGTGCTTTTAGAAGGGTCCTGGTTGGATCTAGAAGGGTCTGGGGGCTTGTAGAAGGGTCCGGGGGTCTCTAGAAGGGTCTGGGGGCTTTTAGAAGGGTCCTGGGGGCATCTAGAAGGGTCTTGGAGCTTTTAGAAGGGTCCTGGGGGGCTCTAGAAGGGTCTGGGGGCTTGTAGAAGGGTCCTGGGTGCCGCTAGAAGGGTCTGGGGACTTTTAGAAGGGTCCTGGGGGGCTCAAGAAGGGTCTGGGGGCTTTTAGAAGGGTCCTGGGGTGCTCTAGAAGGGTCTGGGGGCTTTTAGAAGGGTCCTGGGGGGCTCTAGAATGTTCTGGGGGCTTTTAGAAGGGTCCTGGGTCCTCTAGAAAGGTCTGGGGGCTTTTAGAAAGGTCCTGGGAGGATCTAGAAGGGTCTGGGGGCTTTTAGAAAGGTCCTGGGAGGGTCTAAAAGGGTCTGGGGGCTTTTAGAAGGGTCCTGGGGGGCTCTAGAAGGGTGTGGGAGCTTTTAGTAGGGTCCTGGGGGGCTCTAGAAGGGTCTGATGTCTTTTAGAATGGTCCGGGGGGGCTCTAGAAGGGTCTGGGGGCTTTTAGAAGGGTCCTGGAGGCCTCTAGAAGGATCTGGGGGCTTTTAGATGGGTCCTGGGGTTCTCTAGAATGGTCTGGGGGCATTTAGAAGGGTCCTGGGGGGCTCTAGAAGGGTCTGCGGGCTTTTAGAATGGTCAGGGGAGGCTCTAGAAGGGTCTGGGGGCTTTTAGAAGGGTACTGGGAGGCTCTAGAAGGGTCTAGAGGCTTTTAGAAGGGTCCTGGATGCCTCTAGAAGGGTCTGGGGGCGTTTAGAAGGGACCTGTGCGGCTCTGGAAGGGTCTGGGTGCTTTTATAAGGGTCCTGAGGGGCCTCTAGAAGGGTCTGGGCGCTTTTATAAGGGTCCGGGGGGGCTCTAGAAGAATCTGGGGACTTTTAGAAGGGTCCTAGTGGGATCTAGACGGGTCTGGGGGCTATTAGAAGGGTCCTGGGTGGATCTAGAAGGGTCTGGGGGCTTGTAGAAGGGTCCTGGGAGGCTCTGGAAGGGTCTGGGTGCTTTTATAAGGGTCCTGGGGGGCCTCTAGAAGGGTCTGGGGGCTTTTACAAGGGTCCGGGGGGGATCTAGAAGAATCTGGGGACTTTTAGAAGTGTCCTGGGTGGCTCTAGAAGGGTTTGGGGGCTTTTAGAAGGGTCCGGGGGGGGTCTAGAAGGGTCTGGGGAATTTTAGAATGGTCCTCGGATTCTCTAGAAGGGTCTGGGGGGCTTTTAGAAGGGTCCTGGATGGCTCTAGATGGTTCTGGGGGCTTTCAGAAGGGTCCTGGGGGTCTCTAGAAGGGTCTGGGGGCTTTTAGAAGGGTCCTTGGGAGCTCTAGAAGGGTCTGGGTGCCTTTAGAAGGGTCCTGGGTGACTCTAGAATGTTCTGCTGGCTTTCAGAAGGGTCCTGGGTTCCTCTAGAAAGGTCTGGGGGCTTTTAGAAGGGTCCTGGGGGGGCTCTAGAAGGGTCTGGGGGCTTTTAGAAGGGTCCTGGGGTGCTCTAGAATGGTCTGGGGGCTTTTAGAAGGGTCCTGGGAGGCTCTAGAAGGGTCTGGTGGTCTTTTAGATAGGTCCTGGGAGGATCTAGATGGGTCTGGGGGGCTTTTAGAATGGTCCTGGGATGCTCTAGAAGGGTCTGGGGGCTTTTAGAATGGTCCTAGGGGCCTCTAGAAGGGTCTGGGGGCTTTTAGATGGGTCCTGGGGGGCTCTAGAAGGGTCTGGGGGTCTTTTAGAAGGGTCCTGGGGGGCTCTAGAAGGGTCTGGGTGCCTTTAGAAGGGTCCTGGGTGACTCTAGAATGTTCTGCTGGCTTTCAGAAGGGTCCTGGGTTCCTCTAGAAGGGTCTGGGGGCTTTTAGAAGGGTCCTGGGGGGCTCTAGAAGGGTCTGGGGTCTTTTAGAAGGGTCCTGGGGTGCTCTAGAATGGTCTGGGGGCTTTTAGAAGGGTCCTGGGAGGCTCTAGAAGGGTCTGGGGTCTTTTAGAAGGGTCCTGGGATGCTCTAGAAGGGTCTGGGGGCTTTTAGAATGGTCCTAGGGGCCTCTAGAAGGGTCTGGGGGCTTTTAGATGGGTCCTAGGGGGCTCTAGAAGGGTCTGGGGGCTTTTAGAAGGGTCCTGGGGTTCTCTAGAAGGGTCTGGTTGCTTTTAGAAGGGTACTGGAAGGCTCTAGAAGGGTCTGGGTGCTTTTATAAGGGTCCGGGGAGGCTCTAGAAGGGTCTGGGTGATTTTAGAAAGGTCCTGGGGGGCTCTAGAAGGGTCTGGGGGCTTTTAGAAGGGTCCGGGGGGGCTCTAGAAGGGTCTGGGGAATTTTAGAAGGGTCCTCGGATTCTCTAGAAGGGTCTGGGGGCTTTTAGAAGGGTCCTGGAGGGCTCTAGAAGGTTCTGGGGGCTTTCAGAAGGGTCCTGGGGGTCTCTAGAAGGGTCTGAGGCCTTTTAGAAGGGTCCTGGGGGGCTCTAGAAGGGTCTGGGTGCCTTTAGAAGGGTCCTGGGTGACTCTAGAATGTTCTGCTGGCTTTCAGAAGGGTCCTGGGTTCCTCTAGAAGGGTCTGGGGGCTTTTAGAAGGGTCCTGGGTGGCTCTAGAAAGGTCTGGGGGCTTTTAGAAGGATCCTGGGAGGCTCTAGAATGGTCTGGGGGCTTTTAGAAGGGTCCTGGGAGGATCTAGAAGGGTCTGAGGGCTTTTAGAAAGGTCCTGGGTGGCTCTAGAAGGGTCTGGGGGCTTTTCGAAGGGTCCTGGGATTCTCTAGAAGGGTCTGGGGGCTTATAGAAGGGTCCTGGGAGGCTCTAGATGGGTCTGGGTGCTTTTAGAAGGGTCCTGGGATGCTCTAGAAGGGTCTTGGGGCATGTAGAAGGGTCTTGGGGGGCTCTAGAAGGTTATGGGTGCTTTTAGAAGGGTCCTGGGTGGCTCTAGAAGGGTCTGGGGGCTTTTAGAAGGGTTCGCGGGGGCTCTAGAAGGGTCTGGGTGCTTTTAGAAAGGTCCTGGTGGGCTCTAGAAGGGTCTGGGGAATTTTAGAAGGGTCCTCGGATGCTCTAGAAGGGTCTGGGTGCTTTTAGAAGGGTCCTGGATGGCTCTAGAAGGTTCTGGGGGCTTTCAGAAATGTCCTGGGGGTCTCTAGAAGGGTCTGGGCGCTTTTAGATGGGTCCTGGTGGGCTCTAGAATGGTCTGTGTGCCTTTAGAAGGGTCCTGGGTGACTCTAGAATGTTCTGCTAGCTTTCAGAAGGGTTTGGGGTCATCTAGAAGGGTCTGGGGTCTTTTAGAAGGGTCCGGGGGGGGCTCTAGAAGGGTCTGGGGACTTTTAGAAGGGTCCTGGGGTTCTCTAGAAGGGACTGGGTTCCTTAAGAGGGGCCCTTGGTGCCTCTTGAATGGTCTGGGGGCATTTAGAAGGGTCCTGGGGGACTCTAGAAGGGTCTAGGGACTTTTAGAAGGGTACTGGGGGGCTCTAGAAGGGTCTGGGGGCTTTTAGAATGATCCTGGGGGGCTCTAGAAGGGTCTGGGGGCTTTTCGAAGGATCCGGGGAGGGTCTAGAAGGGTCTGGGGCTTTTAGAAGGGTCGTAGGGGCCTCTAGAAGCGTCTGGGGGCTTTTAGATGGGTCCTAGGGGGCTCTAGAAGGGTCTGGGGGCTTTTAGAATGATCCTGGGGGGCTCTAGAAGGGTCTGGGGGCTTTCAGAATGATCCGGGGACGGTCTAGAAAGGTCTGGGTGCTTTTTGAAGGATCCTAGGGGGCTCTAGAAGGGTCTGGGGGCTTTTAGAAGGATCCGGGGAGGGTCTAGATGGGTCTGGGGGCTTTTAGAAGGGTCCTGGGGTTCTCTAGAAGGGTCTGGTTGCCTTTAGAAGGGTACTGGGAGGCTCTAGAAGGGTCGGGGTGCTTTTATAAGGGTCCGGGGAGCCTCTAGAAGGGTCTGGGTGATTTTAGAAAGGTCCTGGGGGGCTCTAGAAGGGTCTAGAGGCTTTTCGACGTGTCCTGGGGGCCTCTAGAAGGGTCTGGGTGCTTTTAGAAGGGTCTGGGTGGCTCTAGAAGGGTCTGGGGGCTTGTAGAAGGGTCCTGGGGGGCTCTAGAAGGGTCTGGGGGCTTTTAGAAGGGTCCTGGGGGCCTCTAGAAGGGTCTGGGATATTTTAGAATGGTCCTGGGGGGCTCTAGAAGGGTCTGGGGTCTTTTAGAAAGGTCCTGGGGTGCTCTAGAAGGGTCTGGGGGCTTTTAGAAGGATCCGGGGAGGGTCTAGAATGGTCTGGGGGCTTTTAGAATGGTCCTGGGGGGCTCTAGAAGGGTCTGGGTGCTTTTAGAAGGGTCCTGTGGGGCTCTAGAAGGGTCTAGTGGCTTTTAGAAGTGTCCTGGGTGTCTCTAGAAGGGTCTGTAGGCTTTTATAGGGTCCTCGGGGTCTGTAGAAGTGTCTGGGTGCTTTTAGAAGGGTCCTGTGGGGCTCTAGAAGGTTCTGGGGGCTTTCAGAAGGGTCCTGGGGCCTCTAGAAGGGTCTAGGGGCTTTTAGAAGGGTCCGGGGGGGCTCTAGAAGGGTCTGGGGCTTTTAGAAGGGTCCTGGCGTGATCTGGAAGGGTCTGGGGACTTTTACAAGGGTCCTGGGCTGCTCTAGAAGGGACGGGGTGCCTTAAGAGGGGCCCTGGGGGGCTCTAGAATGGTCTGGGGTCTTTTAGAAGGGTCCTGGGGTGCTATAGAAGGGTCTGGGGCCTTTTAGAATGGTCCTGGGGATCTCTAGAAGTGTCTGGGGGCTTTTAGAATTATCCGGAGAGGGTCTAGAAGTTTCTGCGGCCTTTTAGAAGGGTCCTGGGAGGCTCTAGAAGGGTCTGGGGGCTTTTAGAAGGGTCTTGTCGTGCTCTAAAATGGTCTGGGGGCCTTAAGATGGGCCCTGGGTACATCTAGAAGGGTCTTGGGGCTTTTAGAAGGGTCCTGGGGGGCTCTAGAAGGGTGTGGGGGCTTTTAGAAGGGTCCTGGGGGGCTCTAGAAGGGTCTGGGGGCTTTTAGAAGGGTCCTGGGAGGATCTAGAAGGGTATGGGGGCTTTTAGAAGTTTTAGAAGGATCCGGGGAGGGTCTAGAAGGGTCTGGGGGCTTTTGGAAGGGTCCTGGTTGCCTCTAGAATGGTCTCGGGACTTTTAGAAGGGTCCTGGGGGCCTCTAGAATGGTCTGGGGTCTTTTAGAATGGTCCTGGGGGGCTCTAGAAGGGTCTGGGGTCTTTTAGAATGGTCCTGGGGGGCTCTAGAAGGGTCTGGGGTCTTTTAGATGGGTCCTAGGGGGCTCTAGAAGGGTCTGCGGGCTTTTAGAATGATCCTGGGGGGCTCTAGAAGGGTCTGGGGGCTTTTAGAATGATCCGGGGACGGTCTAGAAGGGTTTTTATTCTTTTTGAAGGATCCTAGGGTGCTCTAGAATGGTCTGGGGTCATTTACAAGTGTCCTGGGGGGGTTTTGAAGGGTCTGGGGGCATTTAGAATGGTCCTGTCAGGCTCTAGAAGGGTCTGGGTGCTTTTAGAAGGGTCCTGGGGGGGCTCTAGAAGGGTCTAGAGTCTTTTAGAAGGGTCCTGGGTGCCTCTAGAAGGGTCTGGGGGCGTTCAGAAGGGTCCTGGGAGGCTCTGGAAGGGTCTGGGTGCTTTTATAAGGGTCCTGGGGGCCTCTAGAAGTGTCTGGTGGCATTTACAAGGGTCCGGGGGGGCTCTAGAAGGGTCTGGGGACTTTTAGAAGGGTCATTGTGGCCTCTAGACAAGTCTGGGTGCTATTAGAAGGGTCCTGGGAGCTTGTAGAAGGGTCCTGGGAGGGGCTAGAATGGTCTGGGGTCTTTTAGAAGGGTCCTGGGTGGCTCTAGGAGGTTCTGGGGGCTTTCAGAATGGTCCTGGGGGTCTCTAGAAGGGTCTGGGTGCTTTTAGAACGGTCCTGGGGGGCTCAAGAATGGTCTGGGTGCTTTTAGAAGGGTCCTGTGGGGCTCTAGAAGGTTCTGGGGGCTTTCAGAAGTGTCCTGGGGGCCTCTAGAAGGGTCTAGGGGCTTTTAGAAGGGTCCGGGGGGGGTCTAGAAGGGTCTGGGGGCTTTTAGAATGGTCCTGGGGTGCTCTAGAAGGGTCTGGGGGCTTTTAGAAGGGTCCTGGGATGCTCTAGAAGGGACGGGGCTGCTTAAGAGGGGCCCTGGGGCCTCTAGAAGGGTCTGGGGGCTTTTAGAAGGGTCCTGGGGGGCTCTAGAAGGGTCTGGAAGTTTTGAGAAGGGTCCTGGGAGGCTCTAGAAGGGTCTGGGGGCTTTTAGAAGTGTCCTGGGGTGCTCTAGAATGGTCTGGGGTCTTTTAGAAGGGTCCTGGGGGGCTCTAGAAGGGACGGGGTGGCTTAAGAGGGGCCCTGGGTCCTCTAGAAGGGTCTGGGGGCTTTTAGAAGGGTCCTGGGGGGCTCTAGAAGGGTCTGGGGGCTTTTAGAAGGGTCCTGGGATCCTCTAGAAGGGTCTCGGGTCTTTTAGAAGGATCCGGGGAGGGTCTAGAAGGGTCTGGGGGCATTTAGAAGGGTCTTGGGAGGCTCTAGATGGGTCTGGGGCCTTTTCAAAGGAACCTGAACGTCTCCAGAAGGGTCTGGGGGCTTTTGGAAGGGTCCTTGGGGGCTCTAGAATGGTCTGGGTCCTTTGTACTTAGCTGGCAGGGGAGACACCCTGATCAAGCAGGTGCTTTTCCCAGGCCAGGCTCATCCTTTGCACTCCGGGTGTGCTGAGCCCTGCGAATTCCCCAAATGTGCAAAATTAAAATTTTTGCTCTAGAAGCACCCAGACCCTTCTAGAGCCCCCCAGGAACCTTCTAAAAGCACCCAGACACGTCTAGAGCCCCCAGTGTGCTTCTCAAAGCTCCCGGGCTTTCTAGAGCCCCCCAAAACCTTATAAAGGCCCCCAAAATCTTATAAAGCCCCCCAGGCCCTACTAAACCCCCATTAGGACCCTTCTACAATACCCTAGACCCTTCTAGAGCCACCGAGGACCCTTCTAAAAGACCCCAAACCCTTCCGGAGCCCCTTAGGAACCTTTTTAGAGACCCTAGACCCTCCTAGATCCTTCAAGGACTCTTCTAAAAGCCCCCAGATACTTCTAGGGGTTAGAGGCAGGGTTAGGGTTAGGGTTAGGGTTAGGGTTAGGGTTAGGGTTAGGGTTAGGGTTAGGGTTAGAGTTAGGGTTAGGGTTAGGGTTAGAGTTAGGGTTAGGGTTAGGGTTAGGGTTAGGGTTAGGGTTAGGGTTAGGGTTAGGGTTAGGGTTAGGGTTAGAGTTAGGGTTAGGGTTAGGGTTAGGGTTAGGGTTAGGGTTAGGGTTAGGGTTAGGGTTAGGGTTAGGGTTAGGGTTAGGGTTAGGGTTAGGGTTAGGGTTAGGGTTAGGGTTAGGGTTAGAGTTAGGGTTAGGGTTAGGGTTAGAGTTAGGGTTAGGGTTAGGGTTAGGGTTAGGGTTAGGGTTAGGGTTAGGGTTAGGGTTAGAGTTAGGGTTAGGGTTAGGGTTAGGGTTAGGGTTAGGGTTAGGGTTAGGTTAGGGTTAGGGTTAGGGTTAGAGTTAGGGTTATGGTTAGAGTTAGGGTTAGGGTTAGGGTTAGAGTTAGGGTTAGGGTTAGGGTTAGGGTTAGGGTTAGGGTTAGGGTTAGGGTTAGGGTTAGGGTTAGGGTTAGGGTTAGGGTTAGGGTTAGGGTTAGGGTTAGGGTTAGGGTTAGGGTTAGGGTTAGGGTTAGGGTTAGGGTTAGGGTTAGGGTTAGGGTTAGGGTTAGGGTTAGGGTTAGGGTTAGGGTAAGGGTTAGGGTTAGGGTTAGGGTTAGGGTTAGGGTTAGGGTTAGGGTTAGGGTTAGGGTTTGGGTTAGGGTTTGGGTTAGGGTTAGGGTTAGGGTTAGGGTTAGGGTTAGGGTTTGTGTTAGAGTTAGGTTTAGAGTAAGAGTTAGGGTTAGGGATAGGGTTAGGGTTAGGGTTAGGGTTAGGGTTTGGGTTTGTGTTAGAGTTAGGGTTAGAGTAAGAGTTAGGGTTAGGGATAGGGTTAGCAACCTTTTTTTACCCCTACAGGACCCATCTAAAAGCACTCAGACCATTCAACATCCCCTCAGGACCCTCCTAACTGTCCCCAGATCCTTCTAGAGCCCACCAGGACCCTTCTAAAAGACCCAGACCCCTCTAGAGGCCCCCAAGGCCATTCTAAAAGCCCCCAGACCCATCTAGAGCCCCCCCCAGGACCTTTCTAATAGCCTCCAGACACTTCTAGAGCTCCCCAGGACCCTTCTAAAATCCCCCAGACCCTTCAAGGCCCCCAGGGCCCCTCTAATGGTCCCCAGACCCTTCTAGAGCCCCCCAGGACCCATCTAAAGCACCCAGACCCTTCTACATCCCCACAGAACCCTTCTAAAAGCCCCCAGACCCTTCTAGAGTCACCCAGGTCCCTTCTAAAAACACCCAGACACTTCTAGATGCACCCAGGACCCTTCTGAAAGCACCCAGACCTTTCTAGACCATCCCCGGATCATTCTAAAAGCACCCAGACCCATCTAGAGCCCACCAGGACTCTTCTAAAACCCTCCAGACCCTTCTAGTGCCCCCCAGGACCCTTCTGAATGCCCCCAGACCCTTCTAGACCCCCCAGGACCCTTCTAAAAGCCTCCAGACCCTTCTAGAGCTCCCCAGGACCCTACTAAATGCACCCAGACATTTCTAGCGCCCCCCAGGACCCTTCTAAAAGCCCCCAGACCCATCTAGAGCTCCCCAGGACCCTTCTAAAAGCCCCCAGACCCTTCTAGAGCCCCCCAGGACCCTTCTAAAAGCACCCAGACGCTTCTAGAGCCCCACAGGACCCTTCTAAAAGCCACCAGACCCTTCTAGACCCTCCCGGAATCCTTCTAAAAGCACTCAGACCCTTCTAGAGACACGCAGGACCCTTCTAAAAGCCCCCAGACCCTTCTAGAGCCTCCCAGGACCATTCTAAAAGCCCCCAGACAATTCTAGAGCTCCCCAGGACCCTTCTAAAATCCCCCAGACCCTTCTAGAGGACCCCAGTGCCCCTCTAATGTTCCCCAGACCCATCTAGAGCCCCCAAGGACCCTTCTAAAAGCCCCCAGAGCCTTCTAGACCCTCCCTGGATCCTTCTAATAGCACCCAGACCCTTCTAGAGCCCCCCAGGACCCTTCTACAAGACCTCCGAACCCTTCTAGAGCCTCCACGGACCCTTCTAAAAGCCCCCGGACCCTTCTAGAGCCCCCCAGGAACCATCTAAAAGCCCCCAGACCCTTCTACAGCCACACAGGACCCTTCTGAAAGCACCCAGACCCTTCTAGAGTCCCCAGGACCCTTCTAAAAGAACCCAGACCCTTCTACACCCTCCCCGGATCATTCTAAAAGCACCCAGACCCTTCTACAGCCTCCCAGGACCCTTCTAAAATCCTTCAGACCCTTCTAGAAGCCCCCAGGACCCTTCTGAAAGCCCCCAGAGCCTTGTAGATGCCCCCTGGACCCTTCTAAAAGCAACCACACCCTTCTAGAGCCCCCCAGGGCGCTCCTAAAAGCCCCCAGACCATTCTAGAGCCACCCAGAACCCTTCTAAAAGCTCCTAGACCCTTCTAGAGGCCCCCAAGATCCTTCTAAAAGCCCCCAGACCCTTCTAGAGCCCCCCGGGACCCTTCTAAATGCCCCCAGACCATTCTAGAGCCACCCAGGACATTTCTAAAAGCACCCAGACCCTTCTAGCGCCCACCAGGACCCTTCTAAAAGCAACCAGACCATTCTAGAGCCACCCAGGGCCCTTCTAAAATCACCCAGACACTTCTAGAGCCTCCCAGGACCCTTCTAAAAATCCTCAGACCCATCTAGAGGCCCCCAGGACCCTTCTAAAAGTCCCCAGAGCCATCTAGATGCCCCCAGGACCCTTCTAAAAGCACTCACACTCTTCTAAAGCCTCCCAGGACTCTTCTAAAAGCCCCCAGAGCATTCTAGAGCCCCGCAGGACCATTCTAAAAGCCCCCAGACCCTTCTAAAGACCCCCAGGACCCTTCTAAAAGCACCCAGACCCTTCTAGAGCCCCCCAGGACCCTTCTAAAAGAACCCAGACGCTTCTAGATCACCACAGGACCCTTCTAAAAGCCCCCAGACCCTTCTAGACCCTCCCCGAATCCTTCTAAAACACCCAGACCCTTCTAGAGCCTCCCAGGACCCTTCTAATATCCCGCAGACATTTCTAGAGGCCCCCAGGACCCTTCTAAGAGCACCCAGACCATTCTAGATCCCCCCAGGACCCTTCTAAAAGCACCCAGACCCTTCTAGAGACCCGCAGGACCCTTCTAAAAGCCCCCAGACCCTTCTAGATTCTCCCAGGACCCTTCTAAAAGCCCCCAGACACTTCTAGATCTCCCCAGGACCCTTCTAAAATCCCCCAGACCCTTCTAGAGGCCACCAGGGCTTCTCTAATGGTCCCCAGACCCTTCTAGAGCCCCCAAGGACCCTTCTAAAAGGCCCCAGAGTCTTCTAGACCCTCCCCGGATCCTTCTAATAGACCCCAGACCCTTCTAGAGCCACGCAGGACCCTTCTAAAAGCACCCAGACCTTTCTAGAGGCCCCCTGGACCCTTCAAAAAGCCCCCAGACCCTTCTAGAGCCTCCCAGGGCCATTCTAAAAGCAACCAGACCCTTCTAGATCCTCCCAGGACCCTTCTAAAAGCACCCAGACCCTTCTAGAGCCCCCCAGGACCTTTCTAAATGCCCCCAGACCCTTCTAGATCCCCACAGGACCCTTCTAAAAGCACCCATACCCTTCTATAGACCCTACAGGACCCTTCTAGAAGCCCTCAGACCTTTCCAGAGTCTCCCAGGACCCTTCTAAAAGCCCCCAGACCCTTCTAGAGCCCCCCAGGACACTTCTAAAAGCACCCAGACCCTTCTAGAGCCCCCTAGGACCCTTCTCAAAGACCCCAGACCCTTCTAGATTCCTCCAGGACCCTTCTAAAAGCACCCAGACCCTTCTAGAAACCCGCAGGACCCTTCTAAAAGCCCCCAGACCCTTCTATATTCCCCCAGGACCCTTCTAAAAGACTCCAGACCCTTCTAGAGCTCCCCAGGACCCTTCTAAAATCCCCCAGACCCTTCTAGAGGCCGCCAGGGCTCCTCTAATGGTCCCCAGACCCTTCCAGAGCCCCCAAGGACCCTTCTAAAAGCCCTCAGAGCCTTCTAGACCCTCCCCGGATCCTTCTAATAGCACCCAGACCCTTCTAGAGCCCCCCAGGACCCTTCTAAAAGGCCCCAGACCCTTCTAGAACCTCCACGGACACTTCTAAAAGCAACCAAACCCTTCTAGAGCCTCCCAGGACCCTTTTAAAATCCCTCAGACACTTCTAGAGGCCCCCAGGACCCTTCTAAAATACCCCAGAGCCTTCAAGATGCCCCCAGGACAATTCTAAAAGACCTCACACCCTTCTAGAGCCCCCCAGGAACCTTCTAAAAGCCCCCAGACCCTTCTAGAGACCCGCAGGACCCTTCTAATAGCACTCAGACCCTTCTAGAGTCTACCAGGACCCTCTAAAAGCACCCAGACCTTTCTAGAGCTCCCCAGGACCATTCTAAACTCCCCCAGACCCTTCCAGAGCCCCCCAGGACTCTTCTAAAAGACCCCAGACCATTCCAGAGGCACTCAGGACTCTTCTGAAAGCGCCCAGACCCTTCTAGAGCAACCCAGGCCCCATCTAAACGCACCCAGACACTTCTAGCTCCACCCAGGACCCTTCTAAAAGCCCCCAGACCCTTCTAGCGCTCCCCAGGACCCTTCTAAAAGTCCCCAGACACTTCTAGACCCCCCAGGACCCTTCTAAAAGCACCCAGACCCTTCTAGAGCCCCCCAGGACACTTCTAACAGCCCCCAGACCATTCTAGACCCACCCCGAATCTTTCTAAAAGCGCCCAGACAATTCTAGAACCTCCCAGGACCCTTCTAAAAGGCCGCAGACACTTCTATAGGACCCCAGGACCTTCAAAAAGCCCTCAGAGCCTTCTAGATGCCCCCAGGACCCTTCTAAAAGCCCTCACACCCTTTAGAGCCCCCCAGGACCCTTCTAAAAGCACCCAGACCCTTCTAGAGCCCCCCAGGACCCTTCTAAAAGCCCCCAGACCCTTCTAGAGACCCGCAGGACCCTTTTAAATGCCACCACACCCTTCTAGAGTCTACCAGGACCCTTCAAAAAGCCCCCAGACCCTTCTAGAGCTGCCCAGGACCCTTCTAAACTCCCCGAGACCCTTCTAGAGGACCCCAGGGCTCCTCTAATGGTCCCCAGACCATTCTAGAGCCCCCAAGGACCCTTCTAAAAGCCTCCAGACCCTTCTAGAGACACGCAGGACCCTTCTAAAAGAACCCAGACCATTCTAGAGCCTTCCAGGACCCTTCTAAAAGCCCCCAGACAATTCTAGAGCTCCCCAGGACACTTCTAAAATCTCCCAGACCCTTCTAGAGGACCCCAGTGCCCCTCTAATGGTCCCCAGACCCTTCTATAACCCCCAAGGACCTTTCTAAAAGCTCCCAGACCCTTCTAGACCCTCCAAGGATCCTTCTAATAGACACCAGACCCTTCTAGAGCCCCCCAGGACCCTTCTAAAAGCCCCCAGACCCTTCTAGAGCCTCCACGGACCCTTCTGAAAGCCCCCGAACCCTTCCAGAGCCCCCCAGGACCCATCTAAAGCCCCCAGAGCTTTCTAGAGGCCCCCTGGACCCTTCAAAAAGCCCCCAGACCCTTCTAGAGCCCCCCAGGACCCTTCTAAAAGCACCCAGACCCTTCTAGAGCCTCCACGGACCATTCTAAAAGCCCCCGGACCCTTCTAGAGCCCCCCAGGACCCATCTAAAAGCCCCCAGACCCTTCTACAGCCCCACAGGACCCTTCTAAAAGCCCCCAGACCCTTCTAGAGCCACCCAGGACCTTTCTGAAAGCACCCAGACCCTTCTAGAGGCCCCCAGGACCCTTCTGAAAGCACCCAGACCCTTCTAGAGCTCCCAAGGACCCTTCTGAAAGCACCCAGACCCTTCTAGACCATCCCCGGATCCTTCTAAAACCACCCAGACCCATCTGGATCCTCCCAGGACCTTTCTAAAAGCCCCCAGACCATTCTAGATGACCCAGGACCCTTCTAAAAGCCCCCAGACCCTTCTAGAGCCCCCCAGGACCCTTCAGAAAGCCCCCAGACCCTTCTAGTGCCCCCCAAGACCCTTCTAAATGACCCCAGACCCATCTAGAGCCCCCCAGGACTCTTCTAATAGACTCCAGACATTTCTAGAGGCCCGAAGGACCCTTCTGAATGCCCCCAGACCCTTCTAGAGCCCCCTAGGACCCTTCTAAAAGCACCCAGACCCTTCTAGAGACACCCAGGACCCTTCTAAAAGCACCCAGACACTTCTAGCGCCCTCAGGACCATTCTAAAAGCCCCAAGACCCTTCTAGATCACCCCAGGACCCTTCTAAAAGACCCCAGACCCTTCTAGAGCTCCCCAGGACCCTTCTAAAAGCACCCAGACCCTTCTAGAGCCCCCCAGGACCCTTCTAAAAGCACCCAGACCCTTCTAGAGCCCCACAGGACCCTTCTAAATGCCCCCAGACTCTTCTAGACCCTCCCCGAATCCTTCTAAAAGCACCCAGACCATTCCAGAGCCTCCCAGGACCCTTTTAAAATCCCTCAGACACTTCTAGAGGCCCCCAGGACCCTTCTAAAAGCCATCAGAGTCTTCGAGATGCCCCCAGGACCCTTCTAAAAGACCTCACACCCTTCTAGAGCCCCCCAGGACCATTCTAAAAGAACCCAGACCTTTCTAGAGACCCGAAGGACCCTTCTAAAAGCACTCAGGCCCTTCTAGAGTCTCCCAGGACCCTTCTAAAAGCACCCAGACCCTTCTAGAGGCCCCCAGGACCCTTCTGAATGTCCCCAGACCCTTCTAGAGCCCCCCAGAACTCTTCTAAAAGCCTCCAGACCCTTCTAGAGGCCCCCAGGACCCTTCTGAAAGCCCCCAGACCCTTCTAGAGCTCCCCAGGACCCTTCTAAATGCACCCAGACACTTTTAGCGCCACCCAGGACCCTTCTAAAAGACCCCAGACCCTTCTAGAGCTCCCCAGGACCCTTCTAAAAGCACCCAGACCCTTCTAGAGCCCCCCAGGACCCTTCTAAAAGCACCCAGACCCTTCTAGAGCCCCACAGGACCCTTCTAAATGCCCCCAGACTCTTCTAGACCCTCCCCGAATCCTTCTAAAAGCACCCAGACCATTCCAGAGCCTCCCAGGACCCTTCTAAAATCCCTCAGACACTTCTAGAGGCCCACAGGACACTTCTAAAAGCCCCCAGAGCCTGCTAGATGCCCCCAGGACCATTCTAAAAGCACTCACACCCTTCTAGAGCACCCCAGGACCCTTCTAAAAGCCCCCAGACCCTTCTAGAGCCCCCCAGGACCCTTCTAAAAGCCCCCAGACCCTTCTAGAGACCCGCAGGACCCTTCTAAATGCCCCCAGACCCTTCTAGAGTCTCCCAGGACCCTTCTAAAAGCACCCAGACCCTTCTAAAGCTCCCCAGAACCCTTCTAAAATAACCGAGACCCCTCTAGAGGCCCCCAGGGCTCCTCTAGTGGTCCCCACACCCTTCTAGAGCCCCCAAGGACCCTTCTAAAAGCCCCCAGACCCTTCTAGAGACACGCAGGACTCTTATAAAAGCCCCCAGACCCTTCTAGAGCACACCAGGACCTTTCTAAAAGCCCCCAGACAATTCTAGACCTCCCGAGGACCCTTCTAAAATCACCCAGACCATTCTAGAGGCTCCCAGTGCCCCTCTAATGGTCCCCAGACCCTTCTAGAGCCCCCAAGGACCCTTCTAAAAGCCCCCAGACCCTTCTAGAGCCACCTAGGACCATTCTAAAAGCACCCAGACCCTTCTAGAGGCCCCCAGGACCCTTCTAAAATCCCCCAGACCCTTCTAGAGCCCCCCAGGACCCTTCTAAATGCCCCCAGACCCTTGTAGAGCCCCCCAGGACCCTTCTAAAAGCATCCAGACTATTCTAGAGGACCGCAGGACCCTTCTAAAATGCCCCAGACCCTTCTAGAACACCCCAGGACCCTTCTAAAAGACCCCAGACGATTCTAGAGCCCCTCAGGACTCTTCTAAATGCCCCCAGACACTTCTAGAGAGCCCAGGGCCCGTGTAAAAGCACCCAGACCCTTCTAGAGAACCCCAGGACCCTTCTAAAACCTCCCAGACCCTTCTAGACCCTCCCCGGATCTTTCTAAAAGCCCCCAGACCCTTCTAGAGCACCCCAGGACCATTCTCAAAGACTCCAGACCCTTCTAGAGCCCCAGGACCCTTCTAAAAGACCCCAGACCCTTCTAGATCCTCCCCGGATCATTCTAAATGCCCCCAGACCCTTCTAGAGGACCCCAGGACCCTTCTAAAAGCCGCAAGACATTTCTAGAGCCTCCCCGGATCATTCTAAAAGCCCATAGACGCTTCTAGATGCCCCCAGGACCATTCTAAAACCCTCCAGACATTTGTAGAGCCTCCCAGGACCCTTCTAAACGCCCCCAGACCCTTCTAGAACCTCCCCGGATCATTCTAAAAGTACCCAGACCCATCTGGATCCTCCCAGGACCCTTCTAAAAGAGTCCAGACACTTCTAGAGGCACCAAGAACCCTTCTAATAGCCCCCCAGACCCTTCTAGAGACCCGCAGGACTCTTCTGAAAGCCCCCAGACCCTTCTAGAGCACCCCAGGACCCTTCTAAATGCCCCCAGACCTTTCTAGAGGCCCCCAGGATCCTTCTAAAATCCCCCAGACCCTTCTAGAGACCCCCAGGACCCTTCTAAATGCCCCCAGACCCTTCTAGAGCCACCCAGGACCTTCTAAAAGCCTCCAGACTTTTCTAGAGGCACGCAGGACCCTTCTGAAAGCCCCCAGACCCTTCTAGATCCACCCAGGACCCTTCTAAAAGCCCCCAGACCATTCTAGAGCCCCCCATAACTCCTCTAAAAGCCCCCAGACCCTTCTAGAGAAGCCCAGGGCCCCTATAAAAGCACCCAGACCCTTCTAGAGCTCCCCAGGACCCTTCTAAAATCCCTCAGACCTTTCTAGAGCCCCCCAGGACCCTTCTAAAATCCCCCAGACCCTTCTAGAACCGCCTAGGACCCTTCTAAAACCACCCAGACCGTTCTAGACCCTCCCCGGATCCTTCTAAAAGCCCCCACACCCTTCTAGAGCCACCCAGGACCCTTCTAAAAGCCTCCAGACCCTTCTAGAGCCACCCAGGACCCTTCTAAAAGCCCCCAGACCCTTCTAGAGATTCCACGTATCCTTCTAAAAGCCCCCAGACCCTTCTAGAGCCCCCCAGGACCATTCTAAATGCCCCCAGACCAATCTAGAGCCCCCCAGGACTCTTCTAAAAGCATCCAGTCCCTTCTAGAGGCCACCAGGACCGTTCTGAATGCCCCCAGACCATTCTAGAGCCCATCAGGACCATTCTGAAAGCCTCCAGACCCTTCTACATGCCTCCAGGACCCTTCTGAAAGCCCCCAGACCCTTCTAGAGCTCCCCAGGACCCTTCCAAATACACCCAAACACTTCTAGCGACCCCCAGGACCCTTCTGAAAGCCCCAGACCCTTCTAGAGCTCCCCAGGACTCTTCTAAAAAGCCCCAGACCCTTCTAGAGCCCCCCAGGACCCGTCTAAAAGACCCCAGACCCTTCTAGAGCTCCACAGGACCCTTCTAAAAGCCCCAGACCCTTCTAGACCCTCCCCGAATACTTCTAAAAGCACCCAGACCCTTCTAGAGCCTCCCCGGACCCTTCTAAAAGGCCGCAGACAATTCTAGAGGCCCCCAGGACCCTTCTGAATGTCCCCAGACCCTTCTAGAGCCCCCCAGAACTCTTCTAAAAGCCTCCAGACCCTTCTAGAGGCCCCCAGGACCCTTCTGAAAGCCCCCAGACCCTTCTAGAGCTCCCCAGGACCCTTCTAAATGCACCCAGACACTTTTAGCGCCACCCAGGACCCTTCTAAAAGACCCCAGACCCTTCTAGAGCTCCCCAGGACCCTTCTAAAAGCACCCAGACCCTTCTAGAGCCCCCCAGGACCCTTCTAAAAGCACCCAGACCCTTCTAGAGCCCCACAGGACCCTTCTAAATGCCCCCAGACTCTTCTAGACCCTCCCCGAATCCTTCTAAAAGCACCCAGACCATTCCAGAGCCTCCCAGGACCCTTCTAAAATCCCTCAGACACTTCTAGAGGCCCACAGGACACTTCTAAAAGCCCCCAGAGCCTGCTAGATGCCCCCAGGACCCTTCTAAAAGCACTCACACCCTTCTAGAGCACCCCAGGACCCTTCTAAAAGCCCCCAGACCCTTCTAGAGCCCCCCAGGACCCTTCTAAAAGCCCCCAGACCCTTCTAGAGACCCGCAGGACCCTTCTAAATGCCCCCAGACCCTTCTAGAGTCTCCCAGGACCCTTCTAAAAGCACCCAGACCCTTCTAAAGCTCCCCAGAACCCTTCTAAAATAACCGAGACCCCTCTAGAGGCCCCCAGGGCTCCTCTAGTGGTCCCCACACCCTTCTAGAGCCCCCAAGGACCCTTCTAAAAGCCCCCAGACCCTTCTAGAGACACGCAGGACTCTTATAAAAGCCCCCAGACCCTTCTAGAGCACACCAGGACCTTTCTAAAAGCCCCCAGACAATTCTAGACCTCCCGAGGACCCTTCTAAAATCACCCAGACCATTCTAGAGGCTCCCAGTGCCCCTCTAATGGTCCCCAGACCCTTCTAGAGCCCCCAAGGACCCTTCTAAAAGCCCCCAGACCCTTCTAAAGCCACCTAGGACCATTCTAAAAGCACCCAGACCCTTCTAGAGGCCCCCAGGACCCTTCTAAAATCCCCCAGACCCTTCTAGAGCCCCCCAGGACCCTTCTTAATGCCCCCAGACCCTTCTAGAGCTCCCCAGGACCCGTCTAAAATACCCCAGACCCTTCTAGAGGTCCCCAGGGCCCCTCTAGTGGTCCCCAGACCCTTCTAGAGCCCCCAAGGACCATTCTAAAAGCCCCCAGACCCTTCAAGAGCTCCCCAGAACCCTTCTAAAATCCCCCAGACACTTCTAGAGGCCCCTAGGGCCCCTCTAATGGTCCCCAGACCCTTCTAGAGCCCCCAAGGACCCTTCTAAAAGCCCCCAGACCCTTCTAGAGACCCCCAGGACCCTTCTAAAAGACCCCAGACCTGTGTAGACCATCCCTGGATCCTTCTAATAGCCCCCAGACCCTTCTAGACCCCCCCAGGACCCTTCTAAAAGTCCCCAGACCCTTATAGACCCTCCCCGGATCCTACTAAAAGCACCCAGACCCTTCTAGAGCCTCCCAGGACCCTTATAAAATCCCTCAGACCATTCTAGAGCCCCACAGGACCCTTATAAAAGCTCCCAGAGACTTCTAGATGCCCCCAGGACCATTCTAAAATCCCTCACACCCTTCTAGAGCCCACCAGGACCCTTCTAAAAGCCGCCAGACCCTTCTAGAGCCCCCCAGGACCCTTCTAAAAGCTCCCAGACCCTTCTAGAGACCCGCAGGACCCATCTAAATGCCCCCAGACCCTTCTAGAGTTTCCCAGGACCCTTCTAAAAGCCCCCAGACCCTTCTAGAGCTCCCCAGGACCCTTCTAAAATACCCCAGACCCTTCTAGAGGCCTCCAGGGCCCCTCTAGTGGGCCCCAGACCCTTCTAGAGCCCCCAAGGACCATTCTAAAAGCCCCCAGACCCTTCTAGAGGCCCCTAGGGCCCCTCCAATGGTCCCGAGACCCTTCTAGAGCCCCAAGGACCCTTCTAAAAGCCCCCAGACCCTTCTAGAGACCCGCAGGACCCTTCTAAATGCCCCCAGACCTTTCTAGAGCCCCCCAGGACCCTTCTAAAAGCTCCCAGACCCTTCTAGAGACCCGCAGGACCCATCTAAATGCCCCCAGACCCTTCTAGAATTTCCCAGGACCCTTCTAAAAGCCCCCAGACCCTTCTAGAGCCCCCCAGGACACTTCTAAATGCCCCCAGACCCTTCTAGAGCCTCCCAGGACCCTTCTGAAAGCACCCAGACCCTTCTAGAGACCCCCAGGACCCTTCTGAAAGCCCCCAGACCCTTCTAGATGCCCCCAGGACCCTTCTAAAAGACAACAGACCATTCTAGAGCCCCCAAGGACTCTTCTAAAAGCCCCCAGACCCTTCTAGAGAAGTCCAGGGCCCCTCTAAAAGCCCCCAGACCCTTCTAGAGCTCCCCAGGACCCTTCTAAAATCCCTCAGACCCTTCTAGAGCCACCCAGGATCCTTCTAAAATCCCCCAGACCCTTCTAGAACCCCCCAGGACCATTCTAAAACCACCCAGACCGTTCTAGACCCTCCCCGGATCCTTCTAAAAGCACCCAGACCCTTCTAGAACCGCCCAGGACCCTTCTAAAATCCATCAGACTATTCTAGAGCCTCCCAGGACCCTTCTAAAAGCCCCCAGATCCTTCTAGAGACCCGCAGGACCCTTCTAAAAGCCTCCAGACCCTTCTAGAGCAACCCAGGACCCTTCTAAAAGCCCCCAGACCCTTCTAGAGCCCCCCAGGACCCTTCTAAATGCACCCAGACCCATCTAGAGCCCCCCAGGACCCTTCTAAAAGCCTCTAGTCCCTTCTAGAGGCCACCAGGACCGTTCTGAATGCCCCCAGACGCTTCTAGAGCGTTCCAGGACCCTTCTAAAAGCCTCCAGACCCTTATACATGCCCCCAAGACCCTTCTGAAAGCCCCCAGACCCTTCTAGAGCTCCCCAAGACCCTTCCAAATACACCCAGACACTTCTAGCGAACCCCAGGATCATTCTGAAAGCCCCAGACCCTTCTAGAGCTCCCCAGGACTCTTCTAAAAGGCCCCAGACCCTTCTAGAGCCCCCCGGACCCGTCTAAAAGACCCCAGACCCTTCTAGAGCTCCACAGGACCCTTCTAAAAGCCCCAGACCCTTCTAGACCCTAACCGGATCCTTCTAAAAGCACCCAGACCCTACTAGAGCCTCCCCGGACCCTTCTACAACTCCTCAGACACTTCTAGAGGCCCACAGGACCCTTCTAAAAGCACCCAGAGATTTCTAGATGCACCCAGGACCATTCTAAAAGCTCTCACACCCTTCTAGAGCCCCCCAGGACCCTTCTAAAAGCCGCCAGACCCTTCTAGAGCCCCACAGGACCCTTCTAAAAGCCCTCAGACCCTTCTAGAGACACGCAGGACCTTCTAAATGACCCCAGACCCTTCTAGAGTCTCCCAGGACCCTTCTAAAAGCCCCCAGACCCTTCTAGATCTCCCCAGGACTCTTCTAAAATACCCCAGACCTTTCTAGAGGCACCCAGGGCCCATCTAGTGGTGCCCAGACCCTTCTAGAGCCCCCAAGGACCATTCTAAAAGCCCCCAGACCCTTCTAGAGGCACCTAGGGCCCCTCTAATGGTCCCCAGACCCTTCTAGAGCCCCCAAGGACCCTTCTAAAAGCCCCCAGAACCTTCTAGAGACCCGAAGGACCCTTCTAAAACAACCCAGACTCTTGTTAGACCATCCCAGGACCCTTCTAATATCCCCCAGACCCTTCTAGAGCCCCCCAGGACCCTTCTAAAAGCCTCCAGACCCTTCTAGACCCTCCCCGGATCCTTCTAAAAGCACCCAGACCCTTCTAGATCCCCCCAGGACCCTTATAAAAGCCCCCAGAGCCTTCTAGATGCCCCCAGGACCCTTCTAAAAGCCCCCACACCATTCTAGAGCCACACCCGAACTTTCTAAAAGCCTCCAGACCCTTCTAGAGCCCCCCAGGACCCTTCTAAAAGCCCCCAGACCCTTCTAGAGGCCCCAGGACTCTTCTAAAAGCCGCCAGACCCTTCTAGAGGCCCCCAGGACTCTTCTAAAAGTCCCCAGACCCTTCTAGAGGCCCCCTGGACCCTTCTAAAAGACCCCAGACCCTCCTAGAGCCCCCCAGGACCCTTCTAAATGCACCCAGACCCATCTAGACCCTCTCTGGATCCTTCTAAAAGCACCCAGACCCATCTGGATCCTCCCAGGACCCTTCTAAAAGACTCCAGACCCTTCTAGATGCGCCCAGGACCCTTCTAAATGCCCCCAGACCCTTCTAGATAAGCCAGGACCCTTCTAAAAGCAACCAGAACCTTCTAGAGCCACCCAGGACCATTCTAAAAGCCCCCAGACCCTTCTAGAGCCTCCCGGGACCCTTCTAAAAGACCCCAGACCCTTCTAGAGCTCCCCAGGACCCTTCTAAAAGCACCCAGACCCTTCTAGAGCCCGCCAGGACCCTATAAAAGCCCCCAGACCCTTCTTGAGGCACCCAGGACCCTTCCAAAATACCCCAGACCCTTCTAGAGCCACCCAAAGACCCTTCTCAAAGAACCCAGACCCTTCGAGAGCCCGCCAGGACACTTCTATAAGCCCCCAGACCCTTCTAGAGGACCCCAAGGCCCCTCTTAAGGACCCCCGTCTCTCCTAGAAGGGTCTCGGGGCTTTTAGAAGGGCCCTGGGGGGCTCTAGAATGGTCTGGGGGCTTTTAGAAGGGTCCTGGGGTTCTCTAGAAGGGTCTGGGGTCTTTTGAAAGTATCCTGGTGGCCTCTAGAATGGTGTGGGATATATCAGAGGGGTCCGGGGATGATCTAGAAGGGTCTGGGGGCTTTTAGAAGGGTCCTGGAAGGCTCTGGAAGGGTCTGGGGACTTTTAGAAGGGTCCTGGGGGGCCTCTAGAAGGGTCTGGAGGCTTTTAGAAGGGTCCTGCGTGGCTCTAGAAGGGTCCGGGGGCTATTAGAGAGGTCCTGAGAGGCTCTAGAAGGGTCTGGGGGCTTTTAGAATAATCCGGGGAGGGTCTAGAAGGGTCTGGGGGCCTTTAGAAGGGTCCTGGGGGTCTCTAGAAGGGTCTGAGGGCTTTTAGAATGATCCGGGGAGGGTCTAGAAGAGTCTGGGGGCCTTTAGAATGGTGCTGGGGCTCTCTAGAAGGGTCTGGGTGCTTTTAGAAGGGTACTGGGAGGCTCTAGAAGGGTTTGGGGGCTTTTAGAATGGTCCTGGGTGGCTCTAGAAGGTTCTGGTTGCTTTTAGAAGGGTCCTGGCTTATCTAGAAGGGTCTGGGGGCATTTAGAAGGGTCCTGGGTGTCTCTAGAAGCGTCTGGGTGCTTTTAGAATGGTCCTGGGGGGCTCTAGAAGGGTCTGGTGGCTTTTAGAAGGGTCCTGGGGTGATCTAGAAGGTTCTGGACGCTTTCAGAAGGGTCATGGGGGTCTCTAGAATGGTCTGGGGGCTTTTAGAAGGGTCCTTGGGGGCCCTAGAAGGGTCTGGGTTCTTTTAGAAGGGTCCTGGGATGGTCTAGAAGGTTCTTGGGGCTTTCAGAAGTGTCCTGGGGGACTCTATAATGGTCTGGGTGCTTTTAGAAGGGTCCTGGGGGGCTTTAGAAGGGTCTTGGGGCTTTTAGAAGGGTCCTGGGGTGCTCTAGAATGTTCTGGGGACTTTTAGAAGGGTCCTGGGGTGCTCTAGAATGGACGGGGTGCCTTAAGAGGGCCCTGGGGACCTCTAGATTGGTCTGGGGGCTTTTAGAAGGGTCCTGGGGGGCTCTAGAAGGGTCTGTAGGCTTTTAGAAGGGTCCTGGGGGGCTCTAGAAGTGTCTGGGGGCTTTTAGAAGGGTCCTGGTGTCCTCTAAAAGGGTCTGAGGGCTTTAGAATGGTCCTGGGAGGCTCTAGAATGGTCTGGGGTTTTTTAGAAGGATCCGGGGAGGGTCTAGAAGGGCCTGGGGGCTTTTAGAAGGGTCCTGGGGGCCTCTAGAAGGGTCTGGGGGCATTTAGATGGGTCATAGGGGGCTCTAGAAGGGTCAGGGGGCTTTTAGAAGGGTCCTGGGGGTCTCTAGAAGGGTCTGGGGGCTTTAGAATGGTCCTGGGAGGCTCTAGAATGGTCTGGGGTTTTTTAGAAGGATCCGGGGAGGGTCTAGAAGGGCCTGGGGGCTTTTAGAAGGGTCCTGGGGGCCTCTAGAAGGGTGTGGGTGCATTTAGATGGGTCATAGGGGGCTCTAGAAGGGTCTGGGGGCTTTTAGAAGGGTCCTGGGGGGCTCTAGAAGGGTCTGGGGGCTTTTAGAATGATCCGGGGACGGTCTAGAAGGGTCTGGGTGTTTTTTGAAGGATCCTAGGGGGCTCTAGAAGGGTCTGAGGGCGTTTAGAAGGATCCGGGGAGTGTCTAGAAGGGTCTGGGGGCTTTTAGAAGGGTCCTGGGTGTCTCTAGAAGGGTCTGGTGGCTTTTAGAAGGGTCCTGGGAGGCTCTAGAAGGGTCTGGGTGCTTTTATAAGGGACCGGGGAGCCTCTAGAAGGGTCTGGGTGCTTTTAGAAAGGTCCTGGGGGGCTCTAGAAGGGTCTGGAGGCTTTTAGACGAGTCCTGGGGGCCTCTAGAAGGGTCTGGGGGCTTTTAGAAGGGTCCTGGGTGCATCTAGATTGGTCTGGGGGCTTGTAGAAGGGCCATGGGGGGCTCTAGAAGGGTCTGGGGGCTTGTAGAATGGTCCTGGGGGGGCTCTAGAAGGGTCTGGTGGCTTTTAGAAGGGTCCTGGGGGCCTCTAGAAGGGTCTGGGGGCTTTTACAAGGGTCCTTGGGGGCTCTAGAAGGGTCTGGGTGCTTGTAGAAAGGTCCTGGTAGGCTCTAGAAGGGTCTGGGGGCTTTTAGAAGGGTCCTGGGGTGCTCTAGAATGGTCTGGGTGCTTTTAGAAGGGTCCTGGGAGTCTCTAGAAGGGTCTGGGGGCTTTTAGAAGGGTCCTGGGTGGCTCTAGAATGGTCTGGGGGCTTTTAGAAGGGTCCTGGGAGGATCTAGAAGAGTCTGGGGGCTTTTAGAAGGATCCTGGGAGGCTCTAGAAGGGTCTGGGGGCTTTTAGAATGGTCCTGGGATGCTCTAGAAGGGTCTGGGTGCTTTTAGAAGGGTCCTGGGGGGCTCTAGAATGGTCTGGGGGCTTTTAGACGGGTCCTGGCGTGCTCTAGAATGGTCTGGGGACTTTTAGAAGGGTCCTGGGGTGCTCTAGAAGGGACGGGGTGCCTTAAGAGGAGGCCTGGGGGGCTCTAGAAGTGTCTGGTGGCTTTAGAAGAGTCCTGGGGTGCTCTAGAAGGGTCTGGGGTGTTTTAGAAGGATCCGGGGAGTGTCTAGAAGAGTCTGCGGCCTTTCAGAAGGGTCCTGGGGGGCTCTAGAAGGGTCTGGGGGCTTTTAGAAGGGTCTGGGGGGGGTCTAGAAGGGTCTGGGGGCTTTTAGAATGGTCCTGGGAGGCTCTAGAATGGTCTGGGTGCTTTTAGAAGGGTTCTGGGTTCCTCTTGACGGGTCTGGGGGCATTTAGAAGGGTCCTGGGGGGCTCTAGAAGGGTCTAGGGGCTTTTAGAAGGGTACTGGGGGGCTCTAGAAGGGTCTGGGGGCTTTTAGAATGATCCTGGGGGGCTCTAGAAGGGTCTGGGGTCTTTTCGAATAATCCGGAGAAGGTCTAGAAGGGTCTGGGGTCTTTTAGAAGTGTCCTAGGGGACTCTAGAAGGGTCTGGGGGCTTTTAGATGGGTCCTAGGGGTCTCTAGAAGGGTCTGGTTGCTTTTGGAATGATCCTGGGGGGCTCTAGAAGGGTCTGGGGGCTTTTAGAATGTTCCTGGGGTTCTCTAGAAGGGTCTGGGGGCTTTTAGACGGGTCCTGGGGGCCTCTAGAAGGGTCTGGGTGCTTTTAGAAGGGTCCTGGGTGGCTCTAGAACGGTCTGGGGGCTTGTAGAAGGGTCCTGGGGGGCTCTAGAAGGGTCTGGGGGCTTTTAGAAGGGTCCCGGGGGCATCTAGAAAGCTCTGGGAGCTTTTAGAAGGGTTCTGGGGGGCTCTAGAATGGTCTGGGGGCTTGTAGAAGGGTCCTGGGTGCCGCTAGAAGGGTTTGGGGGCTTTTAGAAGGGTCCTGGGTGGCTCAAGAAGGGTCTGGGGGCTTTTAGAAGGGTCCTGGGGTGCTCTAGAACGGTCTGGGGGCTTTTAGAAGGGTCCTGGGGGGCTCTAGAAGGGTCTGGGGGCTTTTAGAAGGGTCCTGGAGGTCTCTAGAAGGGTCTGGGAGCTTTTAGAAGGGTCCTGGGTGGCTCTAGAAGGGTCTGGGGTCTTTTAGAAGGGTCCTGGGGGTCTCTAGAAGGGTCTGGGAGCTTTTAGAAGGGTCCATGGAGGCTCTAGAAGGGTCTGGGGGCTTTTAGAACTGTTTTGGGATGCTCTAGAAGGGTCTGGGGGCTTTTAGAACTGTCCTGGGATGCTCTAGAACGTTCTGGGGGCTTTCAGAAGGGTCCAGGGGTCCTCTAGAAGGGTCTGGAGGCTTTTAGAAGGGTCCGAGGGGGCTCTAGAAGGGTCTGGGGGCTTTTAGAAGGGTCCTGGGGTGCTCTAGAAGGGTCTGGGGACTTTAAGAAGGGTCCTGGGGTGTCCTAGAAGGGACGGGGTGCCTTAAGAGGTGCCCTGGGGGGCTCTAGAAGGGTCTGGGGGCTTTTAGAAGGGTCCTGGAGTGCTCTAGAAGGGTCTGGGGGCTTTTAGAATGCTCCTGGGGATCTCTAGAAGTGTCTGGGGTCTTTTAGAAAGATCCGGGGAGTGTCTAGATGTGTCTGCGGCCTTTCAGAAGGGTCCTGGGGGGCTCTAGAAGGGTCTGGGGGCTTTTAGAAGGGTCCTGGGGGGTTCTAGAAGGGTCTGGGGGCTTTTAGAATGGTCCTGGGAGGCTCTAGAAGGGTCTGGGTGCTTTTAGAAGGGTCCTGGGGCCCTCTAGAAGGGTCTGAGTGCTTTTAGAAGGGTCATGGGTGTCTCTAGAAGGGTCTGGGGGCTTTTAGAATGATCCGGGGAGGGTCTAGAAGGTTCTGGGGGCTTTTAGAAGGGTCCTGGGGGGCTCTAGAGGGGTCTGGGGGCTTTTAGAAGGGTCCCGGGGTTCTCTAGAAGGGTCTGGGGGCATTTAGAAGTATCCTGGGGGCCTCTAGAAGGGTCTGGGATCTATTAGAGTGGTTCGGGGGGGCTCTAGAAGGGTCTGGGGGTTTTTAGAAGGCTCCTGGGAGGCTCTAGAATGGTCTGGGGGCTTTTAGAATGTTCCTGGGGTTCTCTAGAAGGGTCTGGGGACTTATAGAAGGGTCCTGGGGGCCTCTAGAAGGGTCTGAGAACTATTAGAGTGGTTCGGGGGGGCTCTAGAAGGGTCTGGAGGCTTTTAGAAGGGTCTTGGGGGGCTCTAGAAGGGTCTGGGGGCTTTTAGAATAATCCGGGGAGGGTCTAGAAGGGTCTGGGTGCTTTTAGAAGGGTCCTGGGGTCCTCTAGAAGGGTCTGGGGTCTTTTAGAAGGGTCCTGGGGGCCTCTAAAGGGTCTGGGGGCTTTTAGAAGGGTCCTGGGGTGCTCTAGAATGGTCTGGGGGCTTTCAGAATGGTCCTGGGAGGCTCTAGAAGGGACTGGGGGCTTTTAGAAAGGTCCTGGGAGTATCTAGATGGGTCTGGGGGCTTTCAGAAGGGTCCTGGGATGCTCTAGAAGGGTCTGGGGGCTTGGAGATGGGTCCTGGGGTGCTCTAGAAGGTTCGTGGTGCTTTCAGAAGGGTCCTGGGTTTCTCTAGAAGGGTCTGGGGGCATTTAGAAGGGTCCTGGGGGCCTCTAAAGGGTCTGGGGGCTTTTAGAAGGGTCCTGGGGTGCTCTAGAATGGTCTGGGGGCTTTCAGAATGGTCCTGGGAGGCTCTAGAAGGGTCTGGGGGCTTTTAGAAAGGTCCTGGGAGTATCTAGAAGGGTCTGGGGTCTTTTAGAATGGTCCGGGGGGGCTCTAGAAGGGTCTGGGGGCTTTTAGAAGGGTCCTGGAGGCCTCTAGAAGGATCTGGGGGCTTTTAGATGGGTCCTGGGTTTCTCTAGAAGGGTCTGGGGGCATTTAGAAGGGTCCTGAGGGGCTCTAGAAGGGTCTGGGGGCTTTTAGAATGATCCGGGGACGGTCTAGAAGGGTCTTTATGCTTTTTGAAGGATCCTAGGCGGCTCTAGAAGGGTCTGGGGTCTTTTAGAATGGTCAGGGGAGGCTCTAGAAGGGTCTGGGGGCTTTTAGAAGGGTCCTGGGGGCCTCTAGAATGGTCTGGGGGCGTTTAGAAGGGACCTGTGAGGCTCTGGAAGGGTCTGGGTGCTTTTATAAGTGTCCTGGGGTCCTCTAGAAGGGTCTGGGGACTTTTAGAAGGGTCCGGGGGGGCTCTAGAAGAATCTGGGGACATTTAGAAGGGTCCTGGTGGCATCTAGACGGGTCTGGGTGCTATTAGAAGGGTCCTGGGGGGCTCTAGAAGGGTCTGGGTGCTTTTAGAAGGGTCCTGGGAGGTTCTGGAAGAGTCTGGGTGCTTTTATAAGGGTCCTGGGGTGCTCTAGAATGGTCTGGGGGCTTTTAGAATGATCCGGGGAGGGTCTAGAAGGTTCTGGGAGCTTTTAGAATGGTCCTGGGGGGCTCTAGAGGGGTCTGGGGGCTTTTAGAAGGGTCCCGGGGTTCTCTAGAAGGGTCTGGGGGCATTTAGAAGTATCCTGGGGGCCTCTAGAAGGGTCTGGGATCTATTAGAGTGGTCCGGGGGGGCTCTAGAAGGGTCTGGGGGTTTTTAGAAGGCTCCTGGGAGGCTCTAGAATGGTCTGGGGGCTTTTAGAATGTTCCTGGGGTTCTCTAGAAGGGTCTGGGGACTTATAGAAGGGTCCTGGGGGCCTCTAGAAGGGTCTGAGAACTATTAGAGTGGTTCGGGGGGGCTCTAGAAGGGTCTGGAGGCTTTTAGAAGGGTCTTGGGGGGCTCAGGAAGGGTCTGGGGGCTTTTAGAATAATCCGGGGAGGGTCTAGAAGGGTCTGGGTTCTTTTAGAATAGTCTTGGGAGGTTTTAGAAGGGTTTGGGGTCTTTTAGAATGATCAGGGGAGGGTCTAGAAGGGTCTGGGCGCTTTTAGACGGGTCCTGGGGGGCTCTACAAGGGTCTGGAGGCTTTTAGAGGGGATCTGGGGGGCCCTAGAAAGGTCTGGGTTCATTTAGAAGGATCCGGGGAGGGTCTAGAAAGGTCGGGGGGCTATTAGAAGGGTCCTGGGAGGCTCTAGAAGAATCTGGGGGCTTTTAGAATGATCCGGGGAGGGTCTAGAAGGGTCTGGGGGCCTTTAGAAGGGTCCTGGGAGGTTTTTGAATGGTCTGGGGGCTTTTAGAAGGTTCCTGGGGGCCTCTAGAAGGGTCTGGGGGCTTTTAGAATGATCCTGGGGGGCTCTAGAAGGGTCTGGGGTCTTTTCGAATGATCCGGGGAGGGTCTAGAAGGGTCTGGGGTCATTTAGAAGGGTCCTATGGGCCTCTCGAAGGGTCTGGGGGCTTTTAGAAGGGTCCTGGGATGCTCTAGAAGGGTCTGGGTGCTTTTAGAAGGGTCCTGGGAGGCTCTAGAAGGGTCTGGGGGCATTTAGAAGAGTCCTGGGTGGGTCTAGAGCGTTCTGGGGGCTTTTAGAAGGGTCCTAGGGGCCTCTAGAAGGGTCTGGGGGCTTTTAGAAGGGTCCTGGGATGCTCTAGAAGGGTCTGGGTGCTTTTATAAGGGTCCTCGGATGCTCTAGAAGGGTCTGGTGGCTTTTTGAAGGGTCCTGGGGGGCTCTAGAATGTTCTGGGGGCTTTTAGAAGGGTCCTGGGGTGCTCTAGAAGGGTCTGGGGGCTTTTAGAAGGGTCCTGGGGGGCTCTAGAATGGTCTGGGGGCTTTTAGAAGGGTCCTAGGTGGCTCTAGAAGGGTCTGGGGGCTTTTAGAAGGGTCCGTGGGGGCTCTAGAAGGGTCTGGGGAATTTTAGAATGTCCTCGGATTCTCTAGAAGGGTCTGGGGTCTTTTAGAAGGGTCCTGGAGGGCTCTAGAAGGTTCTGGGGGCTTTCAGAAGGGTCCTGGAGGTCTCTAGAAGGGTCTGGGGGCTTTTAGAAGGGTCCTGGGGTGCTCTAGAAGGGTCTGGGTGCCTTTAGAATACTCCTGGGTGACTCTAGAATGTTCTGCTGGCTTTCAGAAGGGTCCTGGGGTCCTCTAGAAGGGTCTGGGGGCTTTTAGAAGGGTCCTGGGGGCCTCTAGAAGGGTCTGGGGGCTTTTAGAAGGGTCCTGGGGTGCTCTAGAATGGTCTGGGGGCTTTCAGAATGGTCCTGGGAGGCTCTAGAAGGGTCTGGGGGCTTTTAGAAAGGTCCTGGGAGTATCTAGATGGGTCTGGGGGCTTTCAGAAGGGTCCTGGGATGCTCTAGAAGGGTCTGGGGGCTTGGAGATGGGTCCTGGGGGGCTCTAGAAGGTTCTGGGTGCTTTTAGAAGGGTCCTGGGTGGCTCTAGAAGGGTCTGGGGGCTTTTAGAATGGTCCGGTGGGGCTCTAGAAGTGTCTGGGGAATTTTAGAAGGGTCCTCGGATGCTCTAGAAGGGTCTGGGGGCTTGGAGATGGGTCCTGGGGGGCTCTAGAAGGTTCTGGGTGCTTTTAGAAGGGTCCTGGGTGGCTCTAGAAGGGTCTGGGGGCTTTTATAAGTGTCCTGGGGTGCTCTAGAAGTGTCTGGGGAATTTTAGAAGGGTCCTCGGATGCTCTAGAAGGGTCTGGGTGCTTTTAGAAGTGTCCTGGGGTGCTCTAGAAGGTTCTGGGGGCTTTCAGAAGGGTCCTGGGAGTCTCTAGAAGGGTCTGGGCGCTTTTAGAAGGGTCCTGGGGGGCTCTAGAAGGGTCTGGGTGCCTTTAGAAGGGTCCTGGGTGACTCTAGAATGTTCTGCTGGCTTTCAGAAGGGTCCTGGGGTCCTCTAGAAGGGTCTA
>JAUNZM010002657.1:0-35932 GCA_033459285.1 Clamator glandarius | reverse complement strand
GGTTGCCTCAAGAAGGGTCTGAGGTCTTTTATAGGGTCATGGGGTTCTCTAGAAGGGTATGGAGGCTTTTAGAAGGGTCCTGGGAGGCTCTGGAAGGGTCCTGGGGGCTTTTAGAAGGGTACTGGGAGGATCTAGAAGGGTCTGGGGGCTTTTAGAAGGGTACTGGGGGGCTCTAGAAAGGTCTGGGGGCTTTTAGAAGGGTCCCTGGGGGACTCTAGAACGGTCCTCGGAGCTTTTAGAAGGGTCCTGGGAGGGTCTCTAGGAGGGCTGGGGGCTTTTAGAAGGTTCCGGGGGGGCTCTAGAAGGGTCTGGGGGCCTTCAGAGGGGTCCTGGGTGCCTCTAGAAGGGTCTGGTGGCTTTTACAAGGGTCCTGAGAGGCTCTAGAATGGTCTGTGGGCTTTTAGATGTGTCCTGGGGGGCTCTAGAAAGGTATGTGGGCTTTTAGATGGGTCCTGGGGGCCTCTTGAACCGTCTGGGGGCTTTTAGAAGGGTCCTGGGTGGGTCTAGAAGGGTCTGGTGGCTTTTAGAAGTGTCCTGGGGGGCTCTAGAAGGGTCTGTTGGCTTTTAGAAGGGTCCCTGGGGGCCTCTTGAAACCGTCTGGGGGCTTTTAGAAGGGTCCTGGGTGGGTCTAGAAGGGTCTGGTGGCTTTTAGAAGGGTCCCTTGGAGGCTCTAGAAGGCTCTGGGTGCTATTAGATGGGTCCTGGGGGGCTCTAGAAGGGTCTGGGTTCTTTTAGAATGGTCCCTCGGGGGCTCTAGAAGGGTCTGGGTACTTTAAGAAGGGTCCTGGGGGCCTCTAGAAGGGTCTGGGGGCTTTTAGAAGGGTCCTAGGAGCCTCTAGAAGGGTCTGGGGGTTTTAGAAGGGCCCTAAAAGGCTCTAAAGTGTCTGGGGCCTTTGTACTCACCTGCAGGGAGACACCAGGATCAAGCAGGTGGGTTTCCCAGGCCCGGCTCATCCTTTGCACTCCAGGTGTGCTGACCCCTGCGAATTCCCCAAATGTGCAAAATTAAAATTTTTGCTCTAGAAGCCCCCAGACCCTTCTAGAGCCCCCCAGGAACCTTCTAAAAGCACCCAGACACGTCTAGAGCCCCCAGGAACATTCTAAAATCCCCCAGACCCTTTTAGAGACCCCAGTGTGCTTCTCAAAGCCCCCGGACTTTCTAGAGCCCCCCAAAACCTTATAAAGGCCCCCAAAATCTTATAAAGCCCCCCAGACCCTACTAAACCCCCTTAGGACCCTTCTACAATACCCTAGACCCTTCTAGAGCCACCGAGGAACGTTCTAAAAGGCCCCAGACCATTCAGGAGCCCCTTAGGAAACTTTTTAGAAAACCTAGAACCTCCTAGATCCTTCAAGGACTCTTCTAAAAGCCCCCAGATACTTCTAGGGGTTAGAGGTAGGGTTAGAGTTAGGGTTAGGGTTAGAGTTAGGGTTAGGGTTAGGGTTAGGGTTAGGGTTAGGGTTAGGGTTAGGGTTAGGGTTAGCGTTAGGGTTAGGGTTAGAGGTAGGGTTAGAGTTAGGGTTAGAGTTAGGGTTAGGGTTAGGGTTAGGGTTCGGGTTAGGGTTAGGGTTAGGGTTAGGGTTAGGGTTAGGGTTAGGGTTAGGGTTAGGGTTAGGGTTAGGGTTAGGGTTAGGGTTAGGGTTAGGGTTAGGGTTAGGGTTAGGGTTAGGGTTAGGGTTAGGGTTAGGGTTAGAGTTAGGGTTAGGGTTAGAGTTAGGGTTAGGGTTAGGGTTAGGGTTAGGGTTAGGGTTAGGGTTAGAGTTAGGGTTAGGGTTAGGGTTAGAGTTAGGGTTAGAGTTAGGGTTAGGGTTAGGGTTAGGGTTCGGGTTAGGGTTAGGGTTAGGGTTAGGGTTAGGGTTAGGGTTAGGGTTAGGGTTAGGGTTAGGGTTAGGGTTAGGGTTCGGGTTAGGGTTAGGGTTAGAGTTAGGGTTAGGGTTAGGGTTAGGGTTAGGGTTAGAGTTAGGGTTAGGGTTAGAGTTAGGGTTAGGGTTAAGTTTAGGGTTAGGGTTAGAGTTAGGGTTAGGGTTAGGGTTAGAGTTAGGGTTAGGGTTAGGGTTAGGGTTAGGGTTAGGATTAGGGTTAGGGTTAGAGTTAGGGTTAGGGTTAGGGTTAGAGTTAGGGTTAGGGTTAAGTTTAGGGTTAGGGTTAGGATTAGAGTTAGGGTTAGAGTTAGGGTTAGGGTTAGGGTTAGAGTTAGGGTTAGAGTTAGGGTTAGGGTTAGGGTTAGGGTTAGGGTTAGGGTTAGTGTTAGGGTTAGGGTTAGGGTTAGGATTAGAGTTAGGGTTAGGGTTAGGGTTAGGGTTAGGGTTAGGGTTAGGGTTAGAGTTAGGATTAGGGATAGGGTTAGGGTTAGGGTTAGGGTAAGAGTTAGGGTTAGGGTTAGGGTTAGAGTTAGGGTTAGAGTTAGGGTTAGGGTTAGGTTTATGGTTAGGGTTAGAGTTAGAGTTAGGGTTAGGGTTAGGGTTAGGGTTAGGGTTAGGGTTAGAGTTAGGATTAGGGATAGGGTTAGGGTTAGGGTTAGGGTAAGAGTTAGGGTTAGGGTTAGGGTTAGAGTTAGGGTTAGAGTTAGGGTTAGGGTTAGGGTTAGGGTTAGGGTTAGGGTTAGAGTTAGAGTTAGGGTTAGGGTTAGGGTTAGGGTTAGAGTTAGGGTTAGAGTTAAGTTAGGGTTAGGGTTAGGGTTAGAGTTAGGGTTAGGGTTAGGGTTAGGGTTAGGGTTAGGGTTAGGGTTAGGGTTAGGGTTAGAGTTAGGGTTAGGGTTAGGGTTAGGGTTAGGGTTAGGGTTAGGGTTAGGGTTAGGGTTAGGGTTAGAGTTAGGGTTAGGGTTAGGGTTAGGGTTAGGGTTAAGGTTAGGGTTAGGGTTAGGGTTAGGGTTAGAGTTAGGGTTAGGGTTAGGGTTAGAGTTAGGGTTAGGGTTAGGGTTAGGGTTAGGGTTAGGGTTAGGGTTAGGGTTAGAGTTAGGGTTAGGGTTAGGGTTAGGGTTAGGGTTAGGGTTAGGGTTAGGGTTAGGGTTAGATTTAGGGTTAGGGTTAGGGTTAGGGTTAGAGTTAGGGTTAGGGTTAGGGTTAGGGTTAGATTTAGGCCAACCTAGCACCTTCAAGGGCTCTTGTAAAAGCCCTCAGACCGTTCAACATCCCCTCAGGCCCCTCCTAACAGCACCCAGACCCGTCTAGAACCCCCCAGGATCCTCCTAACAGCCCCCAGACCTTTCTAGAGCCTCCCAGGACCATTCTAAAAGCACCCAGACCCTTCTAGACAACCCCAGGACCATTTTAAAAGCCCCCAGACCATTCTAGACCCTCTCAGGACCCTTCTAAAAGCACCCAGACATTTCTAGAGCTCCCCAAGACCCTTCTAAAAACCCCACACCCTTCTATAGCCCTCCAGGGCCTTTCTAAAAGAACACAGACCCTTCTAGACCCCCCCAGGACTCTTTTTACAGGCCCCAGACACTTCCAGAACCTCACAGGACCCTTCTAAAAGCCCCCAGACACTTCTAGAGACCCCCAGGACCCTTCTAAAAGCCCCCAGACACTTCTAGATCAACCCATGACCCTTTTTAAAGACACCAGACCCTTCCAGAACCAAACAGGACCCTTCTAAAAGCCCCCAGACCATTTGAGATCCCCCCTGGATCCTTCTAAAAGCACCCAGACAATTCTAGAGCATCCCAGGGCCTTTCGAAAAGACCCCATACCCTTCTAGAGTCCCCAAGGGCCCTTTCTAAAAGCACCCAGACATTTCTAGAGACTCCCAGGACCCTTCTAAAAGCCCCAGATCCTTCTAAAGCCTATCAGGACCATTCTAAAAGACCCCAGACCCTTCTAAACCCTCCCAGGACCCTTCTAAAAGCCCCCAGACCCATCTAGAGCCCCCCAGGACCCTTCTAAAAGCCTCCAGACCCTTCTAGAGCCCCCGAGGACCCTTTCTAAAATGCCCCAGACCCTTCTAAAAGCCCCCAGACCCTACTAGAGCCCTCCAGGACCCTTCTAAAAGCCGCAGACCCTTCTAGATCCTCTCAGGACCATTCTAAAAGCACTCAGACCCTTCTAGAGCCCCCCAGGACCCTTCTAAAAGCCCCCAGACCCTTCTAGAGACCCCCAGGACCCTTCTAAAAGCACCCAGACCCTTCGAGAGCCCCCCAGGGCCCTTCTAAAAGCACCCAGACCTTTCTAGAGCCCCCCAGGACCCCTCTACAAGCACCCACACACTTCTAGAGCCTCCCAGGACCCTTCTAAAAGCCCCCAGACCCTTCTAGAGCAACCCAGGACCCTTCTAAAAGCACCCACACTATTCTAGAGCCCCCCAGGACCCTTCTAAAAGCCCCCAGACCCTTCTAGAGACACCCAGGACCCTTATAAAAGCCCCCAGACCCTTCTAGAGCCCCCCAGGACCCTTCTAGAAGTCCCCACACCCTTCTAGAGCCCCCCAGAACCATTCTAAAATTCCCAAGACCCTTCTAAAATACCCCAGACCATTCTAGAGCCCCCCAGGACCCTTCTAAAAGACCCCAGAACCTTCTAGAAACCCCCAGGATCCTTCTAAAAGCCCCCAGACCATTCTAGAGCACCCCAGGACCCTTCTCAAAGACCCAACACTCATCTAGAGCCTCCCAGGAGCCTTCTAAAAGCCCCCAGACCTTTCTAGAGCCCCCCAGGACCCTTCTAAAAGACCCCAGACCCTTCTAGAGGCCCCCAGGGCCCCTCTAAATGTCCCCAGACACTTCTAGAGCCCACCAGGACCCTTCTAAAAGCCCTCACACACTTCTAGAGCCACCCAGGACCCTTCTAAAAGCACCCAGACCCTTCTAGAGCTCCCCAGGACCCTTCTAAAAGCCCCTAGACCCTTCTAGAGCCCCCCAGGACCCTTCTAATACCACCCAGACCCTTCTAGAGGCCCCCAGGACCCATCTGAATGCCCCCAGAACATTCTAGAGCCACCCAGGACCCTTCTGAAAGCACCCAGACCCTTCTAGAGACCCCCAGGACACTACTGAAAGCAACCAGACCGTTCTGGAGCCCCGCAGGGCCCATCTAAATGCCCCCAGACCCTTCTAGAGGCTCCCTGGACCCTTCTAAAAGCCCCCAGACCCTTATAGAGCCCCCCAGGACCTTTCTAAAAGCCCCCAGACCTTTCTAGAACCCCACAGGACCCTTCTAAAAGCCCCCAGACCCTCCTAGAGACCCTAAAGGACCCTTCTAAAAGCAATCAGACACTTCTAGAGCCTCCCAGGACCCTTTTAAAAGTCCCAGACCCTTCTGGAGCCCCTCATTACCCTTCTAAAAGCCCCCAGACCCTTCTAGAGCCCCCCAGGACCCTTCTAAAAGCACCCACACTATTCTAGAGCCCCCCAGGACCCTTCTAAAAGCCCCCAGACCCTTCTAGAGACACCCAGGACCCTTATAAAAGCCCCCAGACCCTTCTAGAGCCCCCCAGGACCCTTCTAGAAGTCCCCACACCCTTCTAGAGCCCCCCAGAACCATTCTAAAATTCCCAAGACCCTTCTAAAATCCCCCAGACCCTTCTAGAGCCCCCCAGGACCCTTCTAAAAGACCCCAGAACCTTCTAGAAACCCCCAGGATCCTTCTCAAAGCCCCCAGACCCTTCTAGAGCCCCCCAGAACCCTTCTCAAAGACCCAACACTCATCTAGAGCCTCCCAGGAGCCTTCTAAAAGCCCCCAGACCTTTCTAGAGCGCCACAGGATCCTTCTAAAAGCCCTCAGACCCTCCTAGAGACCCTACAGGACCCTTCTAAAAGCAATCAGACACTTCTAGAGCCTCCCAGGACCCTTTTAAAAGTCCCAGACCATTCTGGAGCCCCCCAGGACCCTTCTAAAAGCCCCCAGACCCTTCTAGAGACACCCAGGACCCTTATAAAAGCCCCCAGACCCTTCTAGAGCCCCCCAGGACCCTTCTAGAAGTCCCCACACCCTTCTAGAGCCCCCCAGAACCATTCTAAAATTCCCAAGACCCTTCTAAAATCCCCCAGACCCTTCTAGATCCCCCCAGGACCCTTCTAAAAGACCCCAGAACCTTCTAGAAACCCCCAGGATCCTTCTAAAAGCCCCCAGACCATTCTAGAGCACCCCAGGACCCTTCTCAAAGACCCAACACTCATCTAGAGCCTCCCAGGAGCCTTCTAAAAGCCCCCAGACCTTTCTAGAGCCCCCCAGGACCCTTCTAAAAGCCCCCAGACCCTTCTAGAGGCCCCCAGGGCCCCTCTAAATGTCCCCAGACCCTTCTAGAGCCCCCCAGGACCCTTCTAAAAGCCCTCACACACTTCTAGAGCCACCCAGGACCCTTCTAAAAGCACCCAGACCCTTCTAGAGCTCCCCAGGACCCTTCTAAAAGCCCCTAGACCCTTCTAGAGCCCCCCAGGACCCTTCTAATACCACCCAGACCCTTCTAGAGGCCCCCAGGACCCATCTGAATGCCCCCAGAACATTCTAGAGGCTCCCTGGACCCTTCTAAAAGCCCCCAGACCCTTATAGAGCCCCCCAGGACCTTTCTAAAAGCCCCCAGACCTTTCTAGAACCCCACAGGACCCTTCTAAAAGCCCCCAGACCCTCCTAGAGACCCTAAAGGACCCTTCTAAAAGCAATCAGACACTTCTAGAGCCTCCCAGGACCCTTTTAAAAGTCCCAGACCCTTCTGGAGCCCCTCATTACCCTTCTAAAAGTACCCAGACCCTTCTAGAGCCTCCCAGGACCCTTCTAAAAGACCCCAGACCTTTCTAGAGGCCCCCAGGATCCTTCTAAAATCCCCCAGACCCTTCTAGAGCCCCCCAGGACCCTTCTAAATGCCCCCAGACCCTTCTAGAGCCTCCCAGGACCCTTCTAAAAGCATCCAGACTATTCTAGAGGCCCGCAGGACCCTTCTGAAAGCCCCCAGACCTTTCTAGAGCCCCCCAAGGCCCTTCCAAACGACCCCAGACCATTCTAGAGCCCTTTAGGACTCTTCTAAAAGCCCCCATACCATTCTAGAGCCCCCCAGGACCCTTCTAAAAGCCCCCAGACACTTCTAGAGCTCCCCAGGACCCTTCTAAAAGCCAACAGACCATCTAGAGCCCCCCAGGACCTTTCTAAAATCCCACAGACCCTTCTAGAGCCCCCCAGGACCCTTCTAAAAGCCCCCAGACCCTTCTAAAGGCTCCCTGGATCCTTCTAAAAGCACCCAGACCAATCTGGATCCTCCCAGGACCCTTCTAAAAGACCCCAGACCATTCTAGAGACCCCCGGACCATTCTAAAAGCCCCCAGACTCTTCTAGAGCCCCCAAGGACCCTTCTGAAAGCCCCCAGACCCTTCTAGAAACCCCCAAGACCCTTCTAAATGCCCCCAGACCCTTCTAGAGCCACCCGGGACACTTTTAAAAGCCTCCAGACCCTTCTAGAGGCCCCCAGGACCATTCTGAAAGCCCCCAGACCGTTCTAGAGCTCCACAGGACCCTTCAAAAAGCCCCCAGACATTTCTAGAGCCCCCCAGGACCCTTCTAAAAGCCCCCAGACCCTTCTAGAGCCCCCAAGGACCCTTCTAAAAGCCCCCAGACCCTTCTAGAGCCTCCCAGGACCCTTCTAAACGACACCAGACCCTTCTAGAGGCCCCCAGGATCCTTCTAAAATACCGCAGACCCTTCTAGAGCCCCCCAGGACCCTTCTAAATGCCCCCAGACCCTTCTAGAGCCCCCCAGGACCCTTCTAGAAGTCCCCACACCCTTCTAGAGCCCCCCAGAACCATTCTAAAATTCCCAAGACCCTTCTAAAATCCCCCAGACCCTTCTAGAGCCCCCCAGGACCCTTCTAAAAGACCCCAGAACCTTCTAGAAACCCCCAGGATCCTTCTCAAAGCCCCCAGACCCTTCTAGAGCCCCCCAGAACCCTTCTCAAAGACCCAACACTCATCTAGAGCCTCCCAGGAGCCTTCTAAAAGCCCCCAGACCTTTCTAGAGCGCCACAGGATCCTTCTAAAAGCCCCCAGACCCTCCTAGAGACCCTACAGGACCCTTCTAAAAGCAATCAGACACTTCTAGAGCCTCCCAGGACCCTTTTAAAAGTCCCAGACCATTCTGGAGCCCCCCAGGACCCTTCTAAAAGCCCCCAGACCCTTCTAGAGACACCCAGGACCCTTATAAAAGCCCCCAGACCCTTCTAGAGCCCCCCAGGACCCTTCTAGAAGTCCCCACACCCTTCTAGAGCCCCCCAGAACCATTCTAAAATTCCCAAGACCCTTCTAAAATCCCCCAGACCCTTCTAGATCCCCCCAGGACCCTTCTAAAAGACCCCAGAACCTTCTAGAAACCCCCAGGATCCTTCTAAAAGCCCCCAGACCATTCTAGAGCACCCCAGGACCCTTCTCAAAGACCCAACACTCATCTAGAGCCTCCCAGGAGCCTTCTAAAAGCCCCCAGACCTTTCTAGAGCCCCCCAGGACCCTTCTAAAAGCCCCCAGACCCTTCTAGAGGCCCCCAGGGCCCCTCTAAATGTCCCCAGACCCTTCTAGAGCCCCCCAGGACCCTTCTAAAAGCCCTCACACACTTCTAGAGCCACCCAGGACCCTTCTAAAAGCACCCAGACCCTTCTAGAGCTCCCCAGGACCCTTCTAAAAGCCCCTAGACCCTTCTAGAGCCCCCCAGGACCCTTCTAATACCACCCAGACCCTTCTAGAGGCCCCCAGGACCCATCTGAATGCCCCCAGAACATTCTAGAGGCTCCCTGGACCCTTCTAAAAGCCCCCAGACCCTTATAGAGCCCCCCAGGACCTTTCTAAAAGCCCCCAGACCTTTCTAGAACCCCACAGGACCCTTCTAAAAGCCCCCAGACCCTCCTAGAGACCCTAAAGGACCCTTCTAAAAGCAATCAGACACTTCTAGAGCCTCCCAGGACCCTTTTAAAAGTCCCAGACCCTTCTGGAGCCCCTCATTACCCTTCTAAAAGTACCCAGACCCTTCTAGAGCCTCCCAGGACCCTTCTAAAAGACCCCAGACCTTTCTAGAGGCCCCCAGGATCCTTCTAAAATCCCCCAGACCCTTCTAGAGCCCCCCAGGACCCTTCTAAATGCCCCCAGACCCTTCTAGAGCCTCCCAGGACCCTTCTAAAAGCATCCAGACTATTCTAGAGGCCCGCAGGACCCTTCTGAAAGCCCCCAGACCTTTCTAGAGCCCCCCAAGGCCCTTCCAAACGACCCCAGACCATTCTAGAGCCCTTTAGGACTCTTCTAAAAGCCCCCATACCATTCTAGAGCCCCCCAGGACCCTTCTAAAAGCCCCCAGACACTTCTAGAGCTCCCCAGGACCCTTCTAAAAGCCAACAGACCATCTAGAGCCCCCCAGGACCTTTCTAAAATCCCACAGACCCTTCTAGAGCCCCCCAGGACCCTTCTAAAAGCCCCCAGACCCTTCTAAAGGCTCCCTGGATCCTTCTAAAAGCACCCAGACCAATCTGGATCCTCCCAGGACCCTTCTAAAAGACCCCAGACCATTCTAGAGACCCCCGGACCATTCTAAAAGCCCCCAGACTCTTCTAGAGCCCCCAAGGACCCTTCTGAAAGCCCCCAGACCCTTCTAGAAACCCCCAAGACCCTTCTAAATGCCCCCAGACCCTTCTAGAGCCACCCGGGACACTTTTAAAAGCCTCCAGACCCTTCTAGAGGCCCCCAGGACCATTCTGAAAGCCCCCAGACCGTTCTAGAGCTCCACAGGACCCTTCAAAAAGCCCCCAGACATTTCTAGAGCCCCCCAGGACCCTTCTAAAAGCCCCCAGACCCTTCTAGAGCCCCCAAGGACCCTTCTAAAAGCCCCCAGACCCTTCTAGAGCCTCCCAGGACCCTTCTAAACGACACCAGACCCTTCTAGAGGCCCCCAGGATCCTTCTAAAATACCGCAGACCCTTCTAGAGCCCCCCAGGACCCTTCTAAATGCCCCCAGACCCTTCTAGAGACCCCCAGGACCCTTCTAAAAGCCTCCAGACTATTCTAGAGGCACGCAGGACCCTTCTGAAAGCCCCCAGACCCTACTAGAGCCCCCCAGTGCATTTCTAAAATCCCCCAGACCATTCTAGAGGCCGCCAGTACCCTTATAAATGCCACCAGAGCCTTATAGATGCACCCAGGACCCTTCTAAAAGCCCCCACACCCTTCTAGAGCCCCCCAGGACCCTTCTAAAAGTCTCCAGACCCTTCTAGAGCCCCCCAGGACCCTTCTAAAAGGCCCCAGACCCTTCTAGAGCCTCCCCGTATCATTCTAACATCCGCCAGACCCTTCTAGAGCCTCCACGGTCCCTTCTAAAAGCCCCCAGAACATTGTAGAGCTCTCCAGGACACTTCTAAAATCACCCAGACCCTTCTAGAGGCCCCTAGAACCCTTCCAAAAGCCCCCAGACCCCTCTAGAGGCACCCAGGGCCCTTCTAAAAGGCCCCAGACCCTTTTAGAGACTCCCCGGATGCTTCTAAAAGGCCCCAGACCCTTCCAGACCCTCCCCGGATCGTTCTAAAAGCACCCAGAGCCATCTGGAGCCTCCCAGGACCCTTCTAAAAGACCCCAGACCCTTCTAGAGCCACCCAGGACCCTTCTGAAAGCCCCCAGACCCTTCTAGACCCTCCCCGAATCCTTCTAAAAGCACCCAGACACTTCTAGAGCCTCACAGGACCCTTCTAAAATCCCTCAGACACTTCTAGAGCCCCCCAGGACCCTTCAAAATGCCCCCAGACACATCTAGAGGCCCCTAGGACCCTTCCAAAAGCCCCCAGACCATTCTAGAGCCTCCCAGGACCCTTCTAAAAGCCCCCAGACCCTTCTGAAGGTATCCAGGACCCTTCTAAAATCCCCCAGACCCTTCTAGAGCCCCCAGGTCCCTTCTAAAAGCACCCAGAACCTTCTAGAGCCCCCCAGGTCCCTTCTAAAAGCCCCCAGACCCTTCTAGACCCTCCCCGGATCCTTCTAAAAGCACCCAGACCCTTCTAGAGCCTCCCAGGACCCTTCTACAATCCCCCAGACCATTCTAGAGGCCCCCAGTACCCTTCTAAAAGCCCCCAGACCCTTCTAGAGCCCCCCAGGACCCTTCTGAAAGCCCCCAGACCCTTCTAGAGCCCCCCAGGACCCTTCTAAATGCCCCCAGACCCTCCTAGAGCCCCCCAGGACCATTCTAAAAGCCTCCAGACCCTTCTAGAGTCCCGCATAACCCTTCTAAAAGCCCCCAGACCCTTCTAGAGCTCCCCAGGACCATTCTAAAATCCCCCAGACCCTTCTAGAGCCCCCCAGGACCCTTCTAAGAGCCCCCAGACCCTTCTAGACCCTCCTCGGATGCATCTAAAAGCACCCAGACCCTTCTAGAGCCTCCCAGGAACCTTTTAAAATCCCTCAGACCTTTCTAGAGGCACACAGGACCCTTCTAAAAGCCCCCAGACCCATCTAGAGGCCCCTAGGACCCTTCCAAAAGCCCCCAGACCCTTCTAGAGCCTCCCAGGACCCTTCTGAAAGCCCCCAGACCCTTCTAGAGCCCCCCAGGACCCTTCTAAAAGCCCCCAGACCCTTCTAGAGCCCCCCAGGACCCTTCTAAAAGCACCCACACTATTCTAGAGCCCCCCAGGACCCTTCTAAAAGCCCCCAGACCCTTCTAGAGACACCCAGGACCCTTTTAAAAGCCCCCAGACCCTTCTAGAGCCCCCCAGGTGCCTTCTAGAAGTCCCCACACCCTTCTAGAGCCCCCCAGAACAATTCTAAAATTCCCAAGACCCTTCTAAAATACCCCAGACCATTCTAGAGCCCCACAGGACCCTTCTAAAAGACCCCAGAACCTTCTAGAAACCCCCAGGATCCTTCTCAAAGCCCCCAGACCATTCTAGAGCCCCCCAGGACCCTTCTCAAAGACCCAACACTCATCTAGAGCCTCCCAGGAGCCTTCTGAAAGCACCCAGACCTTTCTAGATCCCCCCAGGACCCTTCTAAAAGCCCCCAGACCCTTCTAGAGGCCCCCAGGGCCCCTCTAAATGTCCCCAGACACTTCTAGAGCCCACCAGGACCCTTCTAAAAGCCCTCACACACTTCTAGAGCCACCCAGGACCCTTCTAAAAGCACCCAGACCCTTCTAGAGCTCCCCAGGACCCTTCTAAAAGCCCCTAGACCCTTCTAGAGCCCCCCAGGACCCTTCTAATACCACCCAGACCCTTCTAGAGGCCCCCAGGACCCATCTGAATGCCCCCAGACCCTTCTAGAGCCACCCAGGACCCTTCTAAAAGCACCCAGACCCTTCTAGAGACCCCCAGGACACTACTGAAAGCAACCAGACCCTTCTGGAGCCCCGCAGGGCCCTTCTAAATGCCCCCAGACCCTTCTAGAGGACCCCTGGACCCTTCTAAAATCCCCCAGACCCTTCTAGAGCCTCCCCCGACCATTCTAAAAGCCCCCAGACCCATATAGAGCCCCCCAGGACCTTTCTAAAAGCCCCCAGACCTTTCTAGAGCCCCACAGGACCCTTCTAAAAGCCCCCAGACCCTCCTAGAGACCCTACAGGACCCTTCTAAAAGCCCTCAGACCCTTCTAGAGCCTCCCAGGACCATTCGAAAAGCCCCCAGACCATTCTAGAGCTCCCCAGGACCATTCTAAAAGCACCCAGACCCTTCTAGAGCCCCCTAGGACCTTTCTCAAAGCCCCCAGACCCTTCTAGAGTCCCCCAGGGCCCCTCTTAAGCCCCCCAGACCCTTCTAGAGCACCCCAGGACCCTTATAAAAGCCCCCAGACCCTTCTAGAGCCTCCCAGGACCCTTTTAAAAGTCCCAGACCCTTCTGGAGCCCCTCATTACCCTTCTAAAAGTACCCAGACCCTTCTAGAGCCTCCCAGGACCCTTCTAAAAGACCCCAGACCCTTCTAGAGGCCCCCAGGATCCTTCTAAAATCCCCCAGACCCTTCTAGAGCCCCCCAGGACCCTTCTAAATGCCCCCAGACCCTTCTAGAGCCTCCCAGGACCCTTCTAAAAGCATCCAGACTATTCTAGAGGCCCGCAGGACCCTTCTGAAAGCCCCCAGACCTTTCTAGAGCCCCCCAGGGCCCTTCCAAACGACCCCAGACCATTCTAGAGCCCCCTAGGACTCTTCTAAAAGCCCCCATACCATTCTAGAGTCCTCCAGGACCCTTCTAAAATCCCACAGACCCTTCTAGAGCCCCCCAGGACCCTTCTAAAAGCCCCCACACCCTTCTAGACCCTCCCCGGATCCTTCTAAAAGCACCCAGACCCTTCTAGAGGCTCCCTGGATCCTTCTAAATGCACCCAGACCCTTCTAGAGCCTCCCCGTATCATTCTAAAAGCCCCCAGACCCCTCTAGAGGCCCCCAGGACCCTTCTAAAAGCCGCCAGACCCTTCTAGAGCCACCCCGGATCCTTCTAAAAGCCCCCAGACCCTTCTAGAGGCTCCCTGGATCCTTCTAAAAGCACCCAGACCAATCTGGATCCTCCCAGGACTATTCTAAAAGACCCCAGACCCTTCTAGAGGCCACCAGGACCCTTCTAAAAGCCCCCAGACCCTTCTAGAGCCCCCAAGGACCCTTCTGAAAGCCCCCAGACCTTTCTAGAGACCCACAGGACCCTTCTAAATGCCCCCAGACCCTTCTAGAGCCCCCCGGGACCCTTTTAAAAGCCTCCAGACCCTTCTAGAGGTCCCCAGGACCCTTCTGAAAGCCCCCAGACCCTTCTAGACCCTCCCCGAATCCTTCTAAAAGCACCCAGACACTTCTAGAGCCTCACAGGACCCTTCTAAAATCCCTCAGACACTTCTAGAGCCCCCCAGGACCCTTCAAAATGCCCCCAGACACATCTAGAGGCCCCTAGGACCCTTCCAAAAGCCCCCAGACCATTCTAGAGCCTCCCAGGACCCTTCTAAAAGCCCCCAGACCCTTCTGAAGGTATCCAGGACCCTTCTAAAATCCCCCAGACCCTTCTAGAGCCCCCAGGACCCATCTAAAAGCACCCAGAACCTTCTAGAGCCCCCCAGGTCCCTTCTAAAAGCCCCCAGACCCTTCTAGACCCTCCCCGGATCCTTCTAAAAGCACCCAGACCCTTCTAGAGCCTCCCAGGACCATCTACAATCCCCCACACCATTCTAGAGGCCCCCAGTACCCTTCTAAAAGCCCCCAGACCCTTCTAGAGCCCCCCAGGACCCTTCTGAAAGCCCCCAGACCCTTCTAGAGCCCCCCAGGACCCTTCTAAATGCCCCCAGACCATCCTAGAGCCCCCCAGGACCATTCTAAAAGCCTCCAGACCCTTCTAGAGTCCCGCATTACCCTTCTAAAAGCCCCCAGACCCTTCTAGAGCTCCCCAGGACCATTCTAAAATCCCCCAGACCCTTCTAGAGCCCCCCAGGACCCTTCTAAGAGCCCCCAGACCCTTCTAGAGCCCCCCAGGACCCTTCTAAGAGCCCCCAGACCCTTCTAGACCCTCCTCGGATGCATCTAAAAGCACCCAGACCCTTCTAGAGCCTCCCAGGAACCTTTTAAAATCCCTCAGACCTTTCTAGAGGCACACAGGACCCTTCTAAAAGCCCCCAGACCCATCTAGAGGCCCCTAGGACCCTTCCAAAAGCCCCCAGACCCTTCTAGAGCCTCCCAGGACCCTTCTGAAATCCCCCAGACCCTTCTAGAGCCCCCCAGGACCCTTCTAAAAGCCCCCAGACCCTTCTAGAGCCCCCCAGGACCCTTCTAAAAGCACCCACACTATTCTAGAGACCCCCAGGACACTACTGAAAGCAACCAGACCCTTCTGGAGCCCCGCAGGGCCCTTCTAAATGCCCCCAGACCCTTCTAGAGGACCCCTGGACCCTTCTAAAATCCCCCAGACCCTTCTAGAGCCTCCCCCGACCATTCTAAAAGCCCCCAGAACCTTATAGAGCCCCCCAGGACCTTTCTAAAAGCCCCCAGACCTTTCTAGAGCCCCACAGGACCCTTCTAAAAGCCCCCAGACCCTCCTAGAGACCCTACAGGACCCTTCTAAAAGCCCTCAGACCCTTCTAGAGCCTCCCAGGACCATTCGAAAAGCCCCCAGACCATTCTAGAGCTCCCCAGGACCAATCTAATAGCACCCAGACCCTTCTAGAGCCCCCTAGGACCTTTCTCAAAGCCCCCAGACCCTTCTAGAGTCCCCCAGGGCCCCTCTTAAGCCCCCCAGACCCTTCTAGAGCACCCCAGGACCCTTATAAAAGCCCCCAGACCCTTCTAGAGCCTCCCAGGACCCTTTTAAAAGTCCCAGACCCTTCTGGAGCCCCTCATTACCCTTCTAAAAGTACCCAGACCCTTCTAGAGCCTCCCAGGACCCTTCTAAAAGACCCCAGACCCTTCTAGAGGCCCCCAGGATCCTTCTAAAATCCCCCAGACCCTTCTAGAGCCCCCCAGGACCCTTCTAAATGCCCCCAGACCCTTCTAGAGCCTCCCAGGACCCTTCTAAAAGCATCCAGACTATTCTAGAGGCCCGCAGGACACTTCTGAAAGCCCCCAGACCTTTCTAGAGCCCCCCAGGGCCCTTCCAAACGACCCCAGACCATTCTAGAGCCCCCTAGGACTCTTCTAAAAGCCCCCATACCATTCTAGAGCCCCCCAGGACCCTTCTAAAAGCCCCCAGACACTTCTAGAGCTCCCCAGGAACCTTCTAAAAGCCAACAGACCATCTAGAGTCCTCCAGGACCCTTCTAAAATCCCACAGACCCTTCTAGAGCCCCCCAGGACCCTTCTAAAAGCCCCCACACCCTTCTAGACCCTCCCCGGATCCTTCTAAAAGCACCCAGACCCTTCTAGAGGCTCCCTGGATCCTTCTAAAAGCACCCAGACCCTTCTAGAGCCTCCCCGTATCATTCTAAAAGCCCCCAGACCCCTCTAGAGGCCCCCAGGACCCTTCTAAAAGCCGCCAGACCCTTCTAGAGCCACCCCGGATCCTTCTAAAAGCCCCCAGACCCTTCTAGAGGCTCCCTGGATCCTTCTAAAAGCACCCAGACCAATCTGGATCCTCCCAGGACTAGTCTAAAAGACCCCAGACCCTTCTAGAGGCCACCAGGACCCTTCTAAAAGATCCCAGACCCTTCTAGAGCCCCCAAGGACCCTTCTGAAAGCACCCAGACCCTTCTAGAGACCCCCAGGACCCTTCTAAATGCCCCCAGACCCTTCTAGAGCCCCCCGGGACCCTTTTAAAAGCCTCCAGACCCTTCTAGAGGCCCCCAGGACCCTTCTGAAAGCCCCCAGACCCTTCTAGACCCTCCCCGAATCCTTCTAAAAGCACCCAGACACTTCTAGAGCCTCACAGGACCCTTCTAATATCCCTCAGACACTTCTAGAGCCCCCCAGGACCCTTCAAAATGCCCCCAGACACATCTAGAGGCCCCTAGGACCCTTCCAAAAGCCCCCAGACCATTCTAGAGCCTCCCAGGACCCTTCTAAAAGCCCCCAGACCCTTCTGAATGTGTCCAGGACCCTTCTAAAATCCCCCAGACCCTTCTAGAGCCCCCAGGACCCTTCTAAAAGCACCCAGAACCTTCTAGAGCCCCCCAGGTCCCTTCTAAAAGCCCCCAGACCCTTCTAGACCCTCCCCGGATCCTTCTAAAAGCACCCAGACCCTTCTAGAGCCTCCCAGGACCCTTCTACAATCCCCCAGACCATTCTAGAGGCCCCCAGTACCCTTCTAAAAGCCCCCAGACCCTTCTAGAGCCCCCAAGGACCATTCTGAAAGCCCCCAGACCCTTCTAGAGCCCCCCAGGACCCTTCTAAATGCCCCCAGACCCTCCTAGAGCCCCCCAGGACCATTCTAAAAGCCTCCAGACCCTTCTAGAGTCCCGCATTACCCTTCTAAAAGCCCCCAGACCATTCTAGAGCTCCCCAGGACCATTCTAAAATCCCCCAGACCCTTCTAGAGCCCCCCAGGACCCTTCTAAGAGCCCCCAGACCCTTCTAGACCCTCCTCGGATGCATCTAAAAGCACCCAGACCCTTCTAGAGCCTCCCAGGAACCTTTTAAAATCCCTCAGACCTTTCTAGAGGCACACAGGACCCTTCTAAAAGCCCCCAGACCCATCTAGAGGCCTCTAGGACCCTTCCAAAAGCCCCCAGACCCTTCTAGAGCCTCCCAGGACCCTTCTGAAAGCCCCCAGACCCTTCTAGAGCCCCCCAGGACCCTTCTAAAAGCCCCCAGACCCTTCTAGAGCCCCCCAGGACCCTTCTAAAAGCACCCACACTATTCTAGAGCCCCCCAGGACCCTTCTAAAAGCCCCCAGACCCTTCTAGAGACACCCAGGACCCTTTTAAAAGCCCCCAGACCCTTCTAGAGCCCCCCAGGTGCCTTCTAGAAGTCCCCACACCCTTCTAGAGCCCCCCAGAACAATTCTAAAATTCCCAAGACCCTTCTAAAATACCCCAGACCATTCTAGAGCCCCACAGGACCCTTCTAAAAGACCCCAGAACCTTCTAGAAACCCCCAGGATCCTTCTCAAAGCCCCCAGACCATTCTAGAGCCCCCCAGGACCCTTCTCAAAGACCCAACACTCATCTAGAGCCTCCCAGGAGCCTTCTAAAAGCCCCCAGACCTTTCTAGAGCCCCCCAGGACCCTTCTAAAAGCCCCCAGACCCTTCTAGAGGCCCCCAGGGCCCCTCTAAATGTCCCCAGACCCTTCTAGAGCCCCCCAGGACCCTTCTAAAAGCCCTCACACACTTCTAGAGCCACCCAGGACCCTTCTAAAAGCACCCAGACCCTTCTAGAGCTCCCCAGGACCCTTCTAAAAGCCACTAGACCCTTCTAGAGCCCCCCAGGACCCTTCTAATACCACCCAGACCCTTCTAGAGGCCCCCAGGACCCATCTGAATGCCCCCAGAACATTCTAGAGCCACCCAGGACCCTTCTGAAAGCACCCAGACCCTTCTAGAGACCCCCAGGACACTACTGAAAGCAACCAGACCCTTCTGGAGCCCCGCAGGGCCCTTCTAAATGCCCCCAGACCCTTCTAGAGGACCCCTGGACCCTTCTAAAATCCCCCACACCCTTCTAGAGCCTCCCCCGACCATTCTAAAAGCCCCCAGACCCTTATAGAGCCCCCCAGGACCTTTCTAAAAGCCCCCAGACCTTTCTAGAGCCCCACAGGACCCTTCTAAAAGCCCCCAGACCCTCCTAGAGACCCTACAGGACCCTTCTAAAAGCCCTCAGACCCTTCTAGAGCCTCCCAGGACCATTCGAAAAGCCCCCAGACCATTCTAGAGCTCCCCAGGACCATTCTAAAAGCACCCAGACCCTTCTAGAGCCCCCTAGGACCTTTCTCAAAGCCCCCAGACCCTTCTAGAGTCCCCCAGGGCCCCTCTTAAGCCCCCCAGACCCTTCTAGAGCACCCCAGGACCCTTATAAAAGCCCCCAGACCCTTCTAGAGCCTCCCAGGACCCTTTTAAAAGTCCCAGACCCTTCTGGAGCCCCTCATTACCCTTCTAAAAGTACCCAGACCCTTCTAGAGCCTCCCAGGACCCTTCTAAAAGACCCCAGACCCTTCTAGAGGCCCCCAGGATCCTTCTAAAATCCCCCAGACCCTTCTAGAGCCCCCCAGGACCCTTCTAAATGCCCCCAGACCCTTCTAGAGCCTCCCAGGACCCTTCTAAAAGCATCCAGACTATTCTAGAGGCCCGCAGGACCCTTCTGAAAGCCCCCAGACCTTTCTAGAGCCCCCCAGGGCCCTTCCAAACGACCCCAGACCATTCTAGAGCCCCCTAGGACTCTTCTAAAAGCCCCCATACCATTCTAGAGCCCCCCAGGACCCTTCTAAAAGCCCCCAGACACTTCTAGAGCTCCCCAGGAACCTTCTAAAAGCCAACAGACCATCTAGAGTCCTCCAGGACCCTTCTAAAATCCCACAGACCCTTCTAGAGCCCCCCAGGACCCTTCTAAAAGCCCCCACACCCTTCTAGACCCTCCCCGGATCCTTCTAAAAGCACCCAGACCCTTCTAGAGGCTCCCTGGATCCTTCTAAAAGCACCCAGACCCTTCTAGAGCCTCCCCGTATCATTCTAAAAGCCCCCAGACCCCTCTAGAGGCCCCCAGGACCCTTCTAAAAGCCGCCAGACCCTTCTAGAGCCACCCCGGATCCTTCTAAAAGCCCCCAGACCCTTCTAGAGGCTCCCTGGATCCTTCTAAAAGCACCCAGACCAATCTGGATCCTCCCAGGACTATTCTAAAAGACCCCAGACCCTTCTAGAGGCCACCAGGACCCTTCTAAAAGCCCCCAGACCCTTCTAGAGCCCCCAAGGACCATTCTGAAAGCCCCCAGACCCTTCTAGAGACCCCCAGGACCCTTCTAAATGCCCCCAGACCCTTCTAGAGCCCCCCGGGACCCTTTTAAAAGCCTCCAGACCCTTCTAGAGGCCCCCAGGACCCTTCTGAAAGCCCCCAGACCGTTCTAGAGCTCCACAGGACCCTTCTAAAAGCCCCCAGACACTTCTAGAGCCCCCCAGGACCCTTATAAGAGCCCCCAGACCCTTCTAGACCCTCCTCGGATGCATCTAAAAGCACCCAGACCCTTCTAGAGCCTCCCAGGAACCTTCTAAAATCCCTCAGACCTTTCTAGAGGCACACAGGACCCTTCTAAAAGCCCCCAGACCCATCTAGAGGCCCCTAGGACCCTTCCAAAAGCCCCCAGACCCTTCTAGAGCCTCCCAGGACCCTTCTGAAAGCCCCCAGACCCTTCTAGAGCCCCCCAGGACCCTTCTAAAAGCCCCCAGACCCTTCTAGAGCCCCCCAGGACCCTTCTAAAAGCACCCACACTATTCTAGAGCCCCCCAGGACCCTTCTAAAAGCCCCCAGACCCTTCTAGAGACACCCAGGACCATTTTAAAAGCCCCCAGACCCTTCTAGAGCCCCCCAGGACCCTTCTAGAAGTCCCCCACACGCTTCTAGAGCCCCCCAGAACAATTCTAAAATTCCCAAGACCCTTCTAAAATACCCAGACCATTCTAGAGCCCCACAGGACCCTTCTAAAAGACCCCAGAACCTTCTAGAAACCCCCAGGATCCTTCTCAAAGCCCCCAGACCATTCTAGAGCCCCCCAGGACCCTTCTCAAAGACCCAACACTCATCTAGAGCCTCCCAGGAGCCTTCTAAAAGCACCCAGACCTTTCTAGAGTCCCCCAGGACCCTTCTAAAAGCCCCCAGACCCTTCTAGAGCCCCCCAGGACCCTTCTAAAAGCCCTCACACACTTCTAGAGCCACCCAGGACCCTTCTAAAAGCACCCAGACCCTTCTAGAGCTCCCCAGGACCCTTCTAAAAGCCACTAGACCCTTCTAGAGCCCCCCAGGACCCTTCTAATACCACCCAGACCCTTCTAGAGGCCCCCAGGACCCATCTGAATGCCCCCAGAACATTCTAGAGCCACCCAGGACCCTTCTGAAAGCACCCAGACATTTCTAGAGACCCCCAGGACACTACTGAAAGCACCCAGACCCTTCTAGAGCCCCACAAGGCCCTTCTAAATGCCCCCAGACCCTTCTAGAGGCCCCCTGGACCCTTCTAAAATCCCCCACACCCTTCTAGAGCCTCCCCCGACCATTCTAAAAGCCCCCAGACCCTTATAGAGCTCCCCAGGACCTTTCTAAAAGCCCCTAGACCTTTCTAGAGCCCCACAGGACCCTTCTAAAAGCCCCCAGACCCTCCTAGAGACCCTACAGGACCCTTCTAAAAGCCCTCAGACCCTACTAGAGCCTCCCAGGACCATTCGAAAAGCACCCAGACCCTTCTAGAGCCCCCTAGGACCTTTCTTAAAGCCCCCAGACCCTTCTAGAGTCCCCCAGGGCCCCTCTTAAGCGTTCCAGACCCTTCTAGAGCACCCCAGGACCCTTATAAAAGCCCCCAGACCCTTCTAGAGCCTCCCAGGACCCTTTTAAAAGTCCCAGACCCTTCTAGAGCCCCTCATTACCCTTCTAAAAGCCCCCAGACCCTTCTAGAGCCTCCCAGGACCCTTCTAAAAGACCCCAGACCCTTCTAGAGGCCCCCAGGATCATTCTAAAATCCCCCAGACCCTTCTAGAGCCCCCCAGGACCCTTCTAAATGCCCCCAGACCCTTCTAGAGCCTCCCAGGACCCTTCTAAAAGCATCCAGACTATTATAGAGGCCCGCAGGACATTTCTGAAAGCCCCCAGACCTTTCTAGAGCCCCCCAGGGCCCTTCCAAACGACCCCAGACCATTCTAGAGCCCCCTAGGACTCTTCTAAAAGCCCCCATACCATTCTAGAGCCCCCCAGGACCCTTCTAAAAGCCCCCAGACACTTCTAGAGACACCCAGGGTCCCTCTAAAAGAACCCAGACCCTTCTAGAGCTCCACAGGGCCCTTCTAAAATCCCACAGACCCTTCTAGAGCCCCCCAGGACCCTTCTAAAAGCCCCCAGACCCTTCTAGACCCTCCCCGGATCCTTCTAAAAGCACCCAGACCCTTCTAGAGGCTCCCTGGATCCTTCTAAAAGCACCCAGACCCTTCTAGAGCCTCCCCGTATCATTCTAAAAGCCCCCAGACCCTTCTAGAGGCCCCCAGGACCCTTCTAAAAGCCGCAAGACCCTTCTAGAGCCACCCCGGATCCTTCTTAAAGCCCCCAGACCCTTCTAGATGCTCCCTGGATCCTTCTAAAAGCACCCAGACCAATCTGGATCCTCCCAGGACCCTTCTAAAAGACCCCAGACCCTTCTAGAGGCACCCAGGACCCTTCTAAAAGCCCCCAGACCCTTCTAGAGCCCCCAAGGACCCTTCTGAAAGCCCCTAGACCCTTCTAGAGACGCCCAGGACCCTTCTAAAAGCCCCCAGACCCTTCTAGAGCCCCCCAGGACCCTTCTAGAAGTCCCCACACCATTCTAGAGCCCCCCAGAACCCTTCTAAAATTCCCAAGACCCTTGTAAAATCCCCCAGACCCTTCTAGAGCCCCCCAGGACCCTTCTAAAAGACCCCAGAACCTACTAGAAACCCCCAGGATCCTTCTCAAAGCCCCCAGACCATTCTAGAGCCGCCCAGGACCCTTCTCAAAGACCCAACACTCATCTAGAGCCTCCCAGGAGCCTTCTAAAAGCCCCCAGACCTTTCTAGAGCCCCCCAGGACCCTTCTAAAAGCCCTCACACACTTCTAGAGCCACCCAGGACCCTTCTAAAAGCACCCAGACCCTTCTAGAGCTCCCCAGGACCCTTCTAAAAGCCCCTAGACCCTTCTAGAGCCCCCCAGGACCCTTCTAATACCCCCCAGACCCTTCTAGAGGCCCCCAGGACCCATCTGAAAGCCCCCAGAACATTCTAGAGCCACCCAGGACCCTTCTGAAAGCACCCAGACCCTTCTAGAGCCCCGCAGGGCCCTTCTAAATGCCCCCAGACCCTTCTAGAGGCCCCCTGGACCCTTCTAAAATCCCCCACACCCTTCTAGAGCCTCCCCCGACCATTCTAAAAGCCCCCAGACTCGTATAGAGCCCCCCAGGACCTTTCTAAAAGCCCCTAGACCTTTCTAGAGCTCCCCAGGACCCTTCTAATAGCACCCAGACCCTTCTAGAGCCTCCCAGGACCATTCTAAAAGCCCCCAGACCCTTCTAGAGCCTCCCAGGACCCTTCTAAAAGACCCCAGTCCATTCTAGAGCCCCCCAGGACCCTTCTGAAAGCACCCAGACCCTTCTACAGCCCCCCAGGACCCTTCTAAAATCCCCCAGACCCTTCTAGAGCCCCCAGGACCCTTCTAAAAGCACCCAGAACCTTCTAGAGCCCCCCAGGTCCATTCTAAAAGCCGCAAGACCCTTCTAGACCCTCCCCGGATCCTTCTAAAAGCACCCAGACCCTTCTAGAGCCTCTCAGGACCCTTCTACAATACCCCAGACCCTTCTAGAGCCCCCCAGGACCCTTCTGAAAGCCCCCAGACCCTTCTAGAGCCCCCCAGGACCCTTCTGAAAGCCCCCAGACCATTCTAGAGCCCCCCAGTACCCTTCTAAATGCCCCCAGACCCTACTAGAGCCCCCCAGGACCCTTCTAATAGCCCCCAGACCCTTCTAGAGCCTCCCAGGACGATTCTAAAAGCCCCCAGACACTTCTAGAGCCACCCAGGACCATTCTAAAAGACCCCAGTCCATTCTAGAGCCCCCAGGACCCATCTAAAAGCACCCAGAACATTCTAGAGACCCCCAGGTCCCTTCTAAAATACCCCAGACCCTTCTAGAGGCACCCAGGGCCCCTCTAATGGTCCCCAGACCCTTCTAGATCCTCCAAGGACCATTCTAAATGCCCCCAGAGCCTTCTAGACCCTCCCCGGATCATTCTAAAAGCTACCAGACCCTTCTAGAGCCTCCCAGGACCCTTCTAAAAGCCCCCAGACCCTTCTAGAGACTCCACGGACCCTTCTATGAGCCCCCGGACCATTCTAGAGCTCTCCAGGACCGTTCTAAAATCCCCCAGATCCTTCTAGAGGCCCCTATTACCCTTTCAAAAGCCTCCAGACCCTTCTAGAGCCCCCCAGGACTCCTCTGAAAGCCCCCAGACCCTTCTAGAGCCCCCCAGGACCATTCTAGAAGCCCCCAGACCCTTATAGAGCCCCCCAGGACCTTTCTAAAAGCCCCTAGACCCTTCTAGAGCCCCCCAGGACCCTTCTAAAAGCCCTCACACACTTCTAGAGCCACCCAGGACCCTTCTGAAAGCACCCAGACCCTTCTAGAGACCCCCAGGACAATACTTAAAGCACCCAGACCCTTCTAGAGCCCCGCAGGGCCCTTCTAAATGCCCCCAGACCCTTCTAGAGGCCCCCTGGACCCTTCTAAAATCCCCCACACCCTTCTAGAGCCTCCCCCGACCATTCTAAAAGCCCCCAGACCCTTATAGAGCCCCCCAGGACCTTTCTAAAAGCCCCTAGACCTTTCTAGAGCCCCACAGGACCCTTCTAAAAGCCCCCAGACCCTCCTAGAGACCCTACAGGACCCTTCTAAAAGCCCTCAGACCCTTCTAGAGCCTCCCAGGACCATTCGAAAAGCCCCCAGACCATTCTAGAGCTCCCCAGGACCATTCTAAAAGCACCCAGACCTTTCTAGAGTCCCCTAGGACCTTTCTTAAAGCCCCCAGACCCTTCTAGAGTCCCCCAGGGCCCCTCTTAAGCGCCCCAGACCCTTCTAGAGCACCCCAGGACCCTTATAAAAGGCCCCAGACCCTTCTAGAGCCTCCCAGGACCCTTTTAAAAGTCCCAGACCCTTCTAGACCCCCTCATTACCCTTCTAAAAGCCCCCAGACCATTCTAGAGCCTCCCAGGACCATTCTAAAAGATCCCAGACCCTTCTAGAGGCTTCCAGGATCATTCTAAAATCCCCCAGACCCTTCTAGAGCCCCCCAGGACCCTTCTAAATGCCCCCAGACCCTTCTAGAGCCTCCCAGGACCCTTCTAAAAGCATCCAGACTATTATAGAGGCCCGCAGGACACTTCTGAAAGCCCCCAGACCTTTCTAGAGCTCCCCAGGGCCCTTCTAAAAGCCCCCAGACACTTCTAGAGACACCCAGGGTCCCTCTAAAAGCACCCAGACCCTTCTAGAGCTCCACAGGACCCTTCTAAAAGCCAACAGACCCTTCTAGAGCCCCCCAGGACCCTTCTAAAAGCACCCAGACCCTTCTAGAGGCTCCCTGGATCCTTCTCAAAGCCCCCAGACACTTCTAGAGCCTCCCCGTATCATTCTAAAAGCCCCCAGACCCTTCTAGAGGCCCCCAGGACCCTTCTAAAAGCCGCCAGACCCTTCTAGAGCCACCCCGGATCCTTCTAAAAGCCCCCAGACCCTTCTAGATGCTCCCTGGATCCTTCTAAAAGCACCCAGACCAATCTGGATCCTCCCAGGACCCTTCTAAAAGACCCCAGACCCTTCTAGAGGCCCCCAGGACCCTTCTAAATGCCCCCAGACCCTTCTAGAGCCCCCCGGGACCCATTTAAAAGCCTCCAGACCCTTCTAGAGGCCCCCAGGACCCTTCTGAAAGCCCCCAGACCGTTCTAGAGCTGCCCAGGACCCTTCTAAAAGCACCCAGACCCTTCTAGAGCCCCCCAGGACCCTTCTAAAAGCCCCCAGACCCTTCTAGAGCACCCCAGGACCCTTCTAAAAGCCCACAGACCCTTCTAGAGCACCCCGGGACCCTTCTAAAAGCCCCCAGACCCTTCTGGAGCCCCCCAGGACCCTTTTAAAAGCCCCCAGACCCTTCTAGAATCCCTCATTACCCTTCTAAAAGCCCCCAGACCCTTCTAGAGCCTCCCAGGACCCTTCTAAAAGACCCCAGACCCTTCTAGAGGCCCCCAGGATCCTTCTAAAATACCCCAGACCCTTCTAGAGACCCCCAGGACCCTTCTAAATGCCCCCAGACCCTTCTAGAGCCCCCCAGGACCCTTCTAAAAGCCTCCAGACTATTCTAGAGGCCCGCAGGACCCTTCTGAAAGCCCCCAGACCCTTCTAGAGCCCCCCAGGGCCTTTCTAAATGACCCCTGACCATTCTAGAGCCCCTTAGGACTTATCTAAAAGCCCCCAGAACATTCTAGAGCCCCCAAGGAGACTTCTAAAAGCCCCCAGACACTTCTAGAGATATCCAGGGCCCCTCTAAAAGCACCCAGACCCTAATAGAGCTCCCCAGGACCCTTCTAAAAGCAAACAGACCCTTCTAGAGCCCCCCTGGACCCTTCTAAAATCCCACAGACCCTTCTAGAGCCCCCCAGGACCCTTCTAAAAGCCCCCAGAACATTCTAGACCCTCCCCGGATCCTTCTAAAAGCAAAAAGACCTTTCTAGAGCCTCCCAGTACCCTTCTAAATTCCCCCAGACCATTCTAGAGGCCGCCAGGACCCTTATAAATGCCACCAGAGCCTTATAGTTGCCCCCAGGACCCTTCTAAAAGGCCCCACACCTTTCTAGAGCCCACCAGGACCCTTCTAAAAGCCTCCAGACCCTTCTAGAGCCCCCCAGGACCCTTCTAAAAGGCGCCAGACCCTTCTAGAGCCTCCCCGTATCATTCTAAAAGCCGCCAGATCCTTCTAGAGCCACCCCGGATCATTCCAAAAGCCTCCAGACCCTTCCAGAGGCCCCCAGGACTCTTCTGAAAGCCCCCAGACCCTTCTAGAGACACCCAGGACCCTTCTAAATGCACCCAGACCCTTCTAGAGCACCCCAGGACCCTTCCAAATACACCCAGACCCTTCTAGAGGCCCCCAGGACCCTTCTGAAAGCCCCCAGACCCTTCTAGAGCCCCCCAGGACCCTTCTAAAAGCCTCCAGACCCTTCTAGAGGCCCCCAGGACTCTTCTGAAAGCCTCCAGACACTTCTAGAGCTCCCCAGGACCCTTCTAAAAGCCCCCAGACACTTCTGGAGCCACCCAGGACACTTCTAAAATCCCCCAGACCCTTCTAGAGCCCCACAGGACCGTTCTAAAAGCCCCCAGACCCTTCTAGACCCTGCCTGGATCCTTTTAAAAGCACCCAGACACTTCTAGAGCCTCCCAGGACCCTTCTAAAATCCCTCAGAAACTTCTAGAGGCCCCCAGGACCCTTCTGAAAGCCCCCAGACCCTTCTAGAGCCCCCCAGGACCCTTCTAAATGCCCCCAGACCCTTCTAGAGCCACCCAGGACCCTTCTAAAAGCCCCCAGACCCTTCTAGACCCTGCCCGGATCCTTTTAAAAGCTCCCAGACACTTATAGAGCCTCACAGGACCCTTCTAAAATCCCTCAGACACTTCTAGAGCCCCCCAGGACCCTTCTAAAAGCCCCCAGACCCATCTAGAGGCCCCTAGGACCCTTCCAAAAGCCCCCAGACCCTTCTAGAGCCTCCCAGGACCCTTCTAAAAGCCCCCAGACCCTTCTGAAGGTATCCAGGACCCTTCTAAAATCCCCCAGACCCTTCTAGAGGCCACCAGGGCCACTCTAAAAGACCCCAGACCCTACTAGAGGCCACAAGGACCATTTTTAAAGCGCCCAGACCCTTCTAGATGCCCCTAGGACCATTCTAAAAGCACCCAGTCCATTCTAGAGCTCCCCAGGACCCTTCTAATAGCACCCAGACCCTTCTAGAGGCACCCAGGACCATTCTAAAAGCCCCCAGACCCTTCTAGAGCCTCCCAGGACCCTTCTAAAAGACCCCAGTCCATTCTAGAGCCCCCCAGGACCCTTCTGAAAGCACCCAGACCCTTCTACACCCCCCCAGGACCCTTCTATAATCCCCCAGACCCTTCTAGAGCCCCCAGGACCCTTCTAAAAGCCCCCAGACCCTTCTAGAGCCCCCCAGGTCCCTTCTAAAAGCCCCCAGACCCTTCTAGACCCTCCCCGGATCCTTCTAAAAGCACCCAGACCCTTCTAGAGCCTCCCAGGACCCTTCTACAATCCCCCAGACCATTCTAGAGCCCCCCAGGACCCTTCTGAAAGCCCCCAGACCCTTCTAGAGCCCCCCAGGACCCTTCTGAAAGCCCCCAGACCATTCTAGAGCCCCCCAGGACCCTTCTAAATGCCCCCAGACCCTACTAGAGCACCCCAGGACCCTTCTAATAGCCCCCAGACCCTTCTAGAGCCTCCCAGGACGATTCTAAAAGCCCCCAGACCCTTCTAGAGCCACCCAGAACCATTCTAAAAGACCCCAGTCCATTCTAGAGCCCACCAGGACCCTTCTAAAAGCACCCAGACCATTCTAGAGCCCCCAGGACCCATCTAAAAGCACCCAGAACATTCTAGAGACCCCCAGGTCCCTTCTAAAATACCCCAGACCCTTCTAGAGGCACCCAGGGCCCCTCTAATGGTCCCCAGACCCTTCTAGAGCCCCCAAGGACCATTCCAAATGCCCCCAGAGCCTTCTAGACCCTCCCCGGATCATTCTAAAAGCTACCAGACCCTTCTAGAGCCTCCCAGGACCCTTCTAAAAGCCCCCAGACCCTTCTAGAGACACCACGGATCCTTCTATGAGCCCCCGGACCATTCTAGAGCTCTCCAGGACCGTTCTAAAATCCCCCAGATCCTTCTAGAGACCCCTAGGACCCTTTCAAAAGCCTCCAGACCCTTCTAGAGCCCCCCAGGACTCCTCTGAAAGCCCCCAGACCCTTCTAGAGCCCCCCAGGACCATTCTAGAAGCCCCCAGACCATTCTAGAGCCCCCCAGGACTCTTCTAAAAGCCCCCAGACCATTCTAGAGCTCCCCAGGACCATTCTAAAAGCTTCCAGACCCTTCTAGAGTCCCGCAGGACCCTTCTAAAAGCCCCCAGACCCTTCTAGAGCTCCCCAGGACCATTCTAAAAACCCCCAGACCCTTCTAGAGCCCCCCAGGACCCTTCTAAGAGCCCCCAGACCCTTCTAGACCCTCCTCGGATGCATCTAAAAGCACCCAGACCCTTCTAGAGCCTCCCAGGAACCTTCTAAAATCCCTCAGACCCTTCTACAGGCACCCAGAACCCTTCTAAAAGCACCCAGAGCCTTCTAGATGCCCCCAGGACCCTTCTAAAAGCCCTCACACCCTTCTAGAGCCACCCAGGACCATTCTAAAAGCCCCCAGACCCTTCTAGAGCCTCCCAGGACCCTTCTAAAAGCCCCCAGACATTTCTAGAGCCCCCCAGGACCCTTCTAAAAGCTTCCAGACCCTTCTAGAGCCCCCCAGGACCCTTCTAAAAGCCCCCAGACCCTTCTAGAGCCTCCCAGGACCCTTCTAAAAGCCCCCAGACCATTCTAGAGCTCACCAGGACCCTTCCAAAAGCCCCCAGACCCTTCTAGAGCCTCCCAGGACCATTCTAAAAGCTTCCAGACCCTTCTACAGCCCACCAGGACTTTTCTAAAAGACCCCACACCATTCTAGAGGCCCCCAGGATCCTTCTAAAAGCCCCCAGACCCTTCTAGAGCCCCCCAGGACCCTTCTAAATGCCCCCAGACCCTTCTAGAGCCCCCCAGGACCCTTCTAAAAGCACCCAGACCCTTCTAGAGCCCCACAGGACCCTTCTATAAGCCCCCAGACACTTCTAGAGCCCCCCAGGACCCTTCTAAAAGACCCCACACCATTCCAGAGGCCCCCAGGATCCTTCTAAAAGCCCCCAGACCCTTCTAGAGCCCCCCAGAACCGTTCTAAAATGCCCCCAGACCCTTCTAGAGCTCCCGAGGACCATTCTAAAAGCCTCCAGACCCTTCTAGAGGCCAGCAGGACCCTTTTGAAAGCCCCCAAACCCTTCCAGAGCCACCCTGGACCCTCCTGAATACCCCCAGACCCTTCTAGAACCCCCCCAGGACCCTTCTAAAAGCCCCCAGACCCTTCTAGAGCCCTCCAGGACCCTTCTAAAAGCCCCCAGACCCTTCTAGATCCCCCCAGAACCCTTCTGAAAGCACCCAGACCCTTCCAGAGCCACACAGGACCCTTCTAAAAGCCCCCAGACCATTCTAGAGGCTCCCAGGAGCCTTCTAAAAGCCCCCAGACCATTCTAGAGGCCCCAGGACCATTCTAAATGTCCCCAGACCCTTCTACAGCCCCCCAGGACCCTTCTAAAAGCCCCCAGACCCTTCTAGAGCCCCAGAGGACCATTCTAAAAGCCCCCAGACCCTTCTAGAGCCCCACAACCCCTTCTAATTGCCCCCAGACCCTTCTAGAGCATCCCAGGACCCTTCTAAATGCCCCCAGACCCTTCTAGAGCCCCCCAGGACCCTTCTAAATGACCCCAGACCCTTCTAGAGCCCCCCAGGACACTCCTAAAAGACCCCAGACCCTTCTAGAGCCCCACAGATCCCTTCTAAAAGCCCCCAGACACTTCTAGACCCCCCAGGACCCTTCTAAAAGCACCCAGACCCTTCTAGAGCCTCCCAGGACCCTTCTAAATTCCCTCAGACCCTTCTCGAGACCCCCAGGACCCTTCTAAAAGCCCCCAGAACCTTCTAGATGCCCCCAGTACCCTTCTAAAAGCACTCACACCCTTCTGGAGCCCCCCAGGACCATTCTAAAAGCCCGCAGACCCTTCTAGACCCTCCCAGGACCATTCTAAAAGCCTCCAGACCCTTCCAGAGCCACCCAGGACACTTCTGAAAGATCCCAGACCCTTCTAGAGCCACCCACGACCCTTCTAAAAGCCCCCAGACCCTTCTAGATCCCCCCAGGACCCTTCTAAAAGCCCCCAGACCATTCTAGAGCCACACAGGACCCTACTAAAAGCCCCCAGACCATTCTAGAGCCCACCAGGACCCTTCTAAAAGCACCCAGACCATTCTAGAGCCCCCAGGACCCATCTAAAAGCACCCAGAACATTCTAGAGACCCCCAGGTCCCTTCTAAAATACCCCAGACCCTTCTAGAGGCACCCAGGGCCCCTCTAATGGTCCCCAGACCCTTCTAGAGCCCCCAAGGACCATTCCAAATGCCCCCAGAGCCTTCTAGACCCTCCCCGGATCATTCTAAAAGCTACCAGACCCTTCTAGAGCCTCCCACGACCCTTCTAAAAGCCCCCAGACCCTTCTAGAGACTCCACGGACCCTTCTAAATGCCCCCAGACCCTTCTAGAGCCCCCCAGGACCCTTCTAAAAGCCCCTAGACACTTCTAGAGCCCCCCAGGACCCTTCTAAAAGCCCCCAGACCCTTCTAGAGCCTCCCAGGACGATTCTAAAAGCCCCCAGACCCTTCTAGAGCCCCACAGGACCCTTCTAAAAGACCCCAGTCCATTCTAGAGCCTACCAGGACCCTTCTAAAAGCACCCAGACCATTCTAGAGCCCCCAGGACCCATCTAAAAGCACCCAGAACATTCTAGAGACCCCCAGGTCCCTTCTAAAATACCCCAGACCCTTCTAGAGTCACCCAGGGCCCCTCTAATGGTACCCAGACCCTTCTAGAGCCCCCAAGGACCATTCTAAATGCTCCCAGAGCCTTCTAGACCCTCCCCGGATCATTCTAAAAGCTACCAGACCCTTCTAGAGCCTCCCAGGACCCTTCTAAAAGCCCCCAGACCCTTCTAGAGACTCCACGGACCCTTCTAAATTCCCCCAGACCCTTCTAGAGCCCCCCAGGACCCTTCTAAAAGCACCTAGACACTTCTAGATCCCCCCAGGACCCTTCTAAAAGCCCCCAGACCTTTCTAGAGCCTCCCAGGACCATTCTAAAATCCCTCAGACCCTTCTCGAGGCCCCAGGACCCTTCTAAAATCCCCCAGAACCTTCTAGATGCCCCCAGGACCCTTCTAAAAGCACTCACACCCTTCTGGAGGCCCCCAGGACCGTTCTAAAAGCACCCAGACCCTTCTAGAGCTTCCCAGGACCCTTCTAAAAGCCTCCAGACCCTTCTAGAGGCCCGCAGGACCCTTTTGAAAGCTCCCAGACCATTCCACAGCCACCCAGGACACTTATGAAAGCTCCCAGACCCTTCTAGAGCCCCCTAAGACACTTCTAAAAGCCCCCAGACCCTTCTAGAGCACCCCAGGACCCTTCTGAAAGACCCCAGACCCTTCCAGAGCCACACAGGACCCTTCTAAAAGCACCCAGACCATTCTAGAGCCCCCCAGGACCATTCTAAATGCGCCCAGACCCTTCTAGAGCCCCCCAGGACCCTTCTAAAAGCCCCCAGACCCTTCTAGAGCTCCACAGGACCCTTCGAAAAGCCCCCAGACAATTCTAGAGCCACCCAGGACCCTTCTAAAAGCCCCCAGACACTTCTAGAGCCCCACAACCCCTTCTAATTGCCCCCAGACCCTTCTGGAGCCCTACAGGTCCCTTCTAAATGCCCCCAGACCCTTCTAGAGCCCCCCAGGACCATTCTAGAAGCCCCCAGACCATTCTAGAGCCCCCCAGGACTCTTCTAAAAGCCCCCAGACCATTCTAGAGCTCCCCAGGACCATTCTAAAAGCTTCCAGACCCTTCTAGAGTCCCGCAGGACCCTTCTAAAAGCCCCCAGACCCTTCTAGAGCTCCCCAGGACCATTCTAAAAACCCCCAGACCCTTCTAGAGCCCCCCAGGACCCTTCTAAGAGCCCCCAGACCCTTCTAGACCCTCCTCGGATGCATCTAAAAGCACCCAGACCCTTCTAGAGCCTCCCAGGAACCTTCTAAAATCCCTCAGACCCTTCTACAGGCACCCAGAACCCTTCTAAAAGCACCCAGAGCCTTCTAGATGCCCCCAGGACCCTTCTAAAAGCCCTCACACCCTTCTAGAGCCACCCAGGACCATTCTAAAAGCCCCCAGACCCTTCTAGAGCCTCCCAGGACCCTTCTAAAAGCCCCCAGACATTTCTAGAGCCCCCCAGGACCCTTCTAAAAGCTTCCAGACCCTTCTAGAGCCCCCCAGGACCCTTCTAAAAGCCCCCAGACCCTTCTAGAGCCTCCCAGGACCCTTCTAAAAGCCCCCAGACCATTCTAGAGCTCACCAGGACCCTTCCAAAAGCCCCCAGACCCTTCTAGAGCCTCCCAGGACCATTCTAAAAGCTTCCAGACCCTTCTACAGCCCACCAGGACTTTTCTAAAAGACCCCACACCATTCTAGAGGCCCCCAGGATCCTTCTAAAAGCCCCCAGACCCTTCTAGAGCCCCCCAGGACCCTTCTAAATGCCCCCAGACCCTTCTAGAGCCCCCCAGGACCCTTCTAAAAGCACCCAGACCCTTCTAGAGCCCCACAGGACCCTTCTATAAGCCCCCAGACACTTCTAGAGCCCCCCAGGACCCTTCTAAAAGACCCCACACCATTCCAGAGGCCCCCAGGATCCTTCTAAAAGCCCCCAGACCCTTCTAGAGCCCCCCAGAACCGTTCTAAAATGCCCCCAGACCCTTCTAGAGCTCCCGAGGACCATTCTAAAAGCCTCCAGACCCTTCTAGAGGCCAGCAGGACCCTTTTGAAAGCCCCCAAACCCTTCCAGAGCCACCCTGGACCCTCCTGAATACCCCCAGACCCTTCTAGAACCCCCCCAGGACCCTTCTAAAAGCCCCCAGACCCTTCTAGAGCCCCACAGGACCCTTCTAAAAGCCCCCAGACCCTTCTAGATCCCCCCAGAACCCTTCTGAAAGCACCCAGACCCTTCCAGAGCCACACAGGACCCTTCTAAAAGCCCCCAGACCATTCTAGAGGCTCCCAGGAGCCTTCTAAAAGCCCCCAGACCATTCTAGAGGCCCCAGGACCATTCTAAATGTCCCCAGACCCTTCTACAGCCCCCCAGGACCCTTCTAAAAGCCCCCAGACCCTTCTAGAGCCCCAGAGGACCATTCTAAAAGCCCCCAGACCCTTCTAGAGCCCCACAACCCCTTCTAATTGCCCCCAGACCCTTCTAGAGCATCCCAGGACCCTTCTAAATGCCCCCAGACCCTTCTAGAGCCCCCCAGGACCCTTCTAAATGACCCCAGACCCTTCTAGAGCCCCCCAGGACACTCCTAAAAGACCCCAGACCCTTCTAGAGCCCCACAGATCCCTTCTAAAAGCCCCCAGACACTTCTAGACCCCCCAGGACCCTTCTAAAAGCACCCAGACCCTTCTAGAGCCTCCCAGGACCCTTCTAAATTCCCTCAGACCCTTCTCGAGACCCCCAGGACCCTTCTAAAAGCCCCCAGAACCTTCTAGATGCCCCCAGTACCCTTCTAAAAGCACTCACACCCTTCTGGAGCCCCCCAGGACCATTCTAAAAGCCCGCAGACCCTTCTAGACCCTCCCAGGACCATTCTAAAAGCCTCCAGACCCTTCCAGAGCCACCCAGGACACTTCTGAAAGATCCCAGACCCTTCTAGAGCCACCCACGACCCTTCTAAAAGCCCCCAGACCCTTCTAGATCCCCCCAGGACCCTTCTAAAAGCCCCCAGACCATTCTAGAGCCACACAGGACCCTACTAAAAGCCCCCAGACCATTCTAGAGCCCACCAGGACCCTTCTAAAAGCACCCAGACCATTCTAGAGCCCCCAGGACCCATCTAAAAGCACCCAGAACATTCTAGAGACCCCCAGGTCCCTTCTAAAATACCCCAGACCCTTCTAGAGGCACCCAGGGCCCCTCTAATGGTCCCCAGACCCTTCTAGAGCCCCCAAGGACCATTCCAAATGCCCCCAGAGCCTTCTAGACCCTCCCCGGATCATTCTAAAAGCTACCAGACCCTTCTAGAGCCTCCCACGACCCTTCTAAAAGCCCCCAGACCCTTCTAGAGACTCCACGGACCCTTCTAAATGCCCCCAGACCCTTCTAGAGCCCCCCAGGACCCTTCTAAAAGCCCCTAGACACTTCTAGAGCCCCCCAGGACCCTTCTAAAAGCCCCCAGACCCTTCTAGAGCCTCCCAGGACGATTCTAAAAGCCCCCAGACCCTTCTAGAGCCCCACAGGACCCTTCTAAAAGACCCCAGTCCATTCTAGAGCCTACCAGGACCCTTCTAAAAGCACCCAGACCATTCTAGAGCCCCCAGGACCCATCTAAAAGCACCCAGAACATTCTAGAGACCCCCAGGTCCCTTCTAAAATACCCCAGACCCTTCTAGAGTCACCCAGGGCCCCTCTAATGGTACCCAGACCCTTCTAGAGCCCCCAAGGACCATTCTAAATGCTCCCAGAGCCTTCTAGACCCTCCCCGGATCATTCTAAAAGCTACCAGACCCTTCTAGAGCCTCCCAGGACCCTTCTAAAAGCCCCCAGACCCTTCTAGAGACTCCACGGACCCTTCTAAATTCCCCCAGACCCTTCTAGAGCCCCCCAGGACCCTTCTAAAAGCACCTAGACACTTCTAGATCCCCCCAGGACCCTTCTAAAAGCCCCCAGACCTTTCTAGAGCCTCCCAGGACCATTCTAAAATCCCTCAGACCCTTCTCGAGGCCCCAGGACCCTTCTAAAATCCCCCAGAACCTTCTAGATGCCCCCAGGACCCTTCTAAAAGCACTCACACCCTTCTGGAGGCCCCCAGGACCGTTCTAAAAGCACCCAGACCCTTCTAGAGCTTCCCAGGACCCTTCTAAAAGCCTCCAGACCCTTCTAGAGGCCCGCAGGACCCTTTTGAAAGCTCCCAGACCATTCCACAGCCACCCAGGACACTTATGAAAGCTCCCAGACCCTTCTAGAGCCCCCTAAGACACTTCTAAAAGCCCCCAGACCCTTCTAGAGCACCCCAGGACCCTTCTGAAAGACCCCAGACCCTTCCAGAGCCACACAGGACCCTTCTAAAAGCACCCAGACCATTCTAGAGCCCCCCAGGACCATTCTAAATGCGCCCAGACCCTTCTAGAGCCCCCCAGGACCCTTCTAAAAGCCCCCAGACCCTTCTAGAGCTCCACAGGACCCTTCGAAAAGCCCCCAGACAATTCTAGAGCCCCACAGGACCCTTCTAAAAGCCCCCAGACCCTTCTAGATCCCCCCAGAACCCTTCTGAAAGCCCCCAGACCCTTCCAGAGCCACACAGGACCCTTCTAAAAGTCCCCAGACCATTCTAGAGGCCCCCAGGAGCCTTCTAAAAGCCCCCAGACCATTCTAGAGGCCCCAGGACCCTTCTAAATGCCCCCAGACCCTTCTACAGCCCCCCAGGACCCTTCTAAAAGCCCCCAGACCCTTCTAGAGCCCCAGAGGACCATTCTAAAAGCCCCCAGACCCTTCTAGAGCCCCACAACCCCTTCTAATTGCCCCCAGACCCTTCTAGAGCCCCCCAGGACCCTTCTAAATGCCCCCAGACCCTTCTAGAGCCCCCCAGGACCCTTCTAAATGACCCCAGACCCTTCTAGAGCCCCCCAGGACACTCCTAAAAGACCCCAGACCCTTCTAGAGCCCCCAAGGACCCTTCTGAAAGCCCCCAGACCCTTCTAGAGACCCCCAGGACCCTTCTAAAAGCACCCAGACCCTTCTAGAGCCTCCCAGGACCCTTCTAGAAGTCCCCACACCCTTCTAGAGCCCCCCAGAACCCTTCTAAAATTCCCAAGACCCTTGTAAAATCCCCCAGACCCTTCTAGAGCCCCCCAGGACCCTTCTAAAAGACCCCAGAACCTACTAGAAACCCCCAGGATCCTTCTCAAAGACCCCAGACCATTCTAGAGCCCCCCAGGAC
>JAUNZM010002656.1:0-17756 GCA_033459285.1 Clamator glandarius | reverse complement strand
CCAAATTCTCTTGAGGGTGGGGAGTGGGGCACCCCAAAACCCACTCTGGAGCCCCCCCTGAACCCCCAAATCCCCCCAGCACCCCAAAAACTTTCACAACCCCCCTTAAAACCTCCTGCCCCCCCGCCCCCCAAAGCCTCGTGCTGCTGCGCATGGGGGGGGGGGGGCGTGCACCCCAAATTCTTCTGAGAGTGGGGAGGGGGCACCCCAAAACCCACCCTGGAGCCCCCCCTGAACCCCCAAATCCCCCCCAGCACCCCAAAAACCTTCACAAACCCCCTTAAAACCTCCTGCCCCCCCCCCGCCAAAGCCTCGTGCTGCTGCGCATGGTGGGGGGGGGCGTGCACCCCAAATTCTTCTGAGGGTGGGGAGAGGGGAACCCCAAAACCCACTCTGGAGCCCCCCCTGAACCCCAAATCCCCCCCCAGCACCCCAAAAACCTTCACAAACCCCCTTCAAACCTCCTGCCCCCCCCTCCCAAAGCCTCGTGTTGCTGCGCATGGTGGGGGGGAGCGTGCACCCCAAATTCTCCTGAGGGTTAGGAGGGGGCACCCCAAAACCCACACGGCCCCCCTGAACCCCAAAATCCCCCTCAGCACCCCAAAAACCTTCACAAAACCCCTTCAAACCTCCTGCCCCCCCCCCCCCCTCGCCAAAGCCTCGTGCTGCTGCGCATGGTGGGGGGGGGGCGTGCACCCCAAATTCTCCTGAGGGTTAGGGGGGGGGCACCCCAAAACCCACACGGCCCCCCTGAACCCCAAAATCCCCCTCAGCATCCTAAAAACCTCCACAAACCCCCTTAAAACCTCCTGCCCCCCCCCCTCGCCAAAGCCTCGTGCTGCTGCGCATGGTGGGGGGGGGCGTGCACCCCAAATTCTCCTGAGGGTGGGGAGCGGGGCACCCCAAAACCCACCCTGGAGCCCCCCCCTGAACCCCAAATCCCCCCCAGCACCCCAAAAACCTTCACAAACCCCCTTAAAACCTCCTGCCCCCCCCCCATAGCCTCGTGCTGCTGCGCATGGTGGGGGGGGGCGTGCACCCCAAATTCTCTTGAGGGTGGGGAGTGGGGCACCCCAAAACCCACTCTGGAGCCCCCCCTGAACCCCCAAATCCCCCCAGCACCCCAAAAACTTTCACAACCCCCCTTAAAACCTCCTGCCCCCCCGCCCCCCAAAGCCTCGTGCTGCTGCGCATGGGGGGGGGGGGGGCGTGCACCCCAAATTCTTCTGAGAGTGGGGAGGGGGCACCCCAAAACCCACACGGGCCCCCCCCGAACCCCAAAATCCCCCTCAGCACCCCAAAAACCTTCACAAACCCCCTTAAAACCTCCTGCCCCCCCCCCGCCAAAGCCTCGTGCTGCTGCGCATGGTGGGGGGGGGCGTGCACCCCAAATTCTTCTGAGGGTGGGGAGAGGGGAACCCCAAAACCCACTCTGGAGCCCCCCCTGAACCCCAAATCCCCCCCCAGCACCCCAAAAACCTTCACAAACCCCCTTCAAACCTCCTGCCCCCCCTCCCAAAGCCTCGTGTTGCTGCGCATGGTGGGGGGGAGCGTGCACCCCAAATTCTCCTGAGGGTTAGGAGGGGGCACCCCAAAACCCACACGGCCCCCCTGAACCCCAAAATCCCCCTCAGCACCCCAAAAACCTTCACAAAACCCCTTCAAACCTCCTGCCCCCCCCCCCCCTCGCCAAAGCCTCGTGCTGCTGCGCATGGTGGGGGGGGGCGTGCACCCCAAATTCTCCTGAGGGTTAGGGGGGGGCACCCCAAAACCCACACGGCCCCCCTGAACCCCAAAATCCCCCTCAGCATCCTAAAAACCTCCACAAACCCCCTTAAAACCTCCTGCCCCCCCCCTCGCCAAAGCCTCGTGCTGCTGCGCATGGTGGGGGGGGGCGTGCACCCCAAATTCTCCTGAGAGTGCAGAGGGGGCACCCCAAAACCCACCGTGGAGCCCCCCCTGAACCCCAAATCCCCCCCCAGCACCCCAAAAACCTTCACAAACCCCCTTAAAACCTCCTGCCCCCCCCGCCCCCCCAAAGCCTCGTGCTGCTGCGCATGGTGGGGGGGGGTGTGCACCCCAAATTCTTCTGAGGGTTAGGGGGGGGCACCCCAAAACCCACCCTGGAGCCCCCCCCGAACCCCAAAATCCCCCCCAGCACCCCAAAAACCTTCACAAACCCCCTTAAAACCTTCTGTCCCCCCGCCCCCCCAAAGCCTCGTGCTGCTGCGCATGGTGGGGGGGGGCGTGCACCCCAAATTCTCCTGAGGGTGGGGAGCGGGGCACCCCAAAACCCACCCTGGAGCCTCTGAACCCCAAACCCCCCCCAGCACCCCAAAAACCTTCACAAACCCCCTTCAAACCTCCTGCCCCCCCCTCCCAAAGCCTCGTGCTGCTGCACATGGTGGGGGGGAGCGTGCACCCCAAATTCTCCTGAGGGTTAGGAGGGGGCACCCCAAAACCCACACGGGCCCCCCCCGAACCCCAAAATCCCCCTCAGCACCCCAAAAACCTTCACAAACCCCCTTAAAACCTCCTGCCCCCCCCCCCCAAAGCCTCGTGCTGCTGCGCATGATGGGGGGGAGCATGCACCCCAAATTCTCCTGAGGGTGGGGAGGGGGCACCCCAAAACCCACCGTGGAGCCCCCCCTGAACCCCCAAATCCCCCCCAGCACCCCAAAAACCTTCACAAACCCCCTTAAAACCTCCTGCCCCCCCCCCCCCTCGCCAAAGCCTCGTGCTGCTGCACATGGGGGGGGGGGGCGTGCACCCCAAATTCTCCTGAGGGTGGGGAGGGGGCACCCCAAAACCCACCCTGGAGCCTCTGAACCCCAAACCCCCCCCAGCACCCCAAAAACCTTCACAAACCCCCTTAAAACCTCCTGCCCCCCCGCCCCCCCAAGCCTCGTGCTGCTGCACATGATGGGGGGGAGCATGCACCCCAAATTCTCCTGAGGGTGGGGAGGGGGCACCCCAAAACCCACCCTGGAGCCTCTGAACCCCAAACCCCCCCCAGCACCCCAAAAACCTTCACAAACCCCCTTAAAACCTCCTGCCCCCCCGCCCCCCATAGCCTCGTGCTGCTGCGCATGGTGGGGGGGGGCGTGCACCCCAAATTCTTCTGAGGGTGGGGAGGGGGCACCCCAAAACCCACCCTGGAGCCCCCCCTGAACCCCAAAATCCCCCTCAGCATCCTAAAAACCTTCACAAACCCCCTTAAAACCTCCTGCCCCCCCGCCCCCCCAAAGCCTCGTGCTGCTGCGCATGGTGGGGGGGGGGCGTGCACCCCAAATTCTCCTGAGGGTGGGGAGGGGGCACCCCAAAACCCACTCTGGAGCCCCCCCTGAACCCCAAAATCCCCCCCAGCACCCCAAAAACCTTCACAAACCCCCTTAAAACCTCCTGCCCCCCCGCCCCCCATAGCCTCGTGCTGCTGCGCATGGTGGGGGGGGGGCGTGCACCCCAAATTCTCCTGAGGGTGGGGAGGGGGCACCCCAAAACCCACCCTGGAGCCCCCCCTGAACCCCCAAATCCCCCCCCCCCCCAAGGAGCTGAAGGGGACGCTGGCGCAGGAGCTCGACTTTGAGAACGAGGGTCGGAACGCCGAGCGCTGCGCTCGGGAGCTGCGGCTGCGCTGCCCCTTCCTCGTGGTACCCAGAGTGCACTGGGACAGGACCAGCAAGGTGGGAGCGGGATTGGGATTGGGATTGGGATTGGGATTGGGATTGGGATTGGGAGAAAGTGGGAATGGGATTGGGATTGGGAGAGAGGGGCAGTGGGAGAGAGGGGGAGTGGGATTGGGGCTCTGGCCCTTCCTCGTGGTACCCAGAGTGCACTGGGACAGGACCAGCAAGGTGGGAGCGGGATTGGGATTGGGATTGGGATTGGGATTGGGATTGGGATTGGGATTAGGAGAAAGTGGGAATGGGATTGGGATTGGGAGAGAGGGGGAGCGGGATTGGGGCTCTGGCCCTTCCTCGTGGTACCCAGAATGCACTGGGGCAGGAGCAACAAGGTGGGAGCGGGATTGGGATTGGGATTGGGATTGGGATTGGGATTGGGATTGGGATTGGGATTGGGATTAGGAGAAAGTGGGAATGGGATTGGGATTGGGAGAGAGGGGCAGTGGGAGAGAGGGGGAGCGGGATTGGGGCTCTGGCCCTTCCTCGTGGTACCCAGAATGCACTGGGGCAGGAGCAGCAAGGGGGGATTGGGATTGGGATTGGGATTGGGATTGGGATTGGGATTGGGATTGGGATTGGGATTGGGATTGGGATTGGGATTGGGATTGGGATTGGGAGAAAGTGGGAATGGGATTGGGATTGGGAGAGAGGGGCAGTGGGAGAGAGGGGGAGCGGGATTGGGGCTCTGGCCCTTCCTCGTGGTACCCAGAATGCACTGGGGCAGGAGCAGCAAGGGGGGAGTGGGATTGGGATTGGGATTGGGATTGGGATTGGGATTGGGATTGGGAGAAAGTGGGAATGGGATTGGGATTGGGAGAGAGGGGCAGTGGGAGAGAGGGGGAGCGGGATTGGGGCTCTGCCCCTTCCTCGTGGTACCCAGAGTGCACTGGGGCAGGAGCAGCAAGGGGGGAGTGGGATTGGGATTGGGATTGGGATTGGGATTGGGATTGGGATTGGGATTGGGATTGGGATTAGGAGAAAGTGGGAATGGGATTGGGATTGGGAGAGAGGGGGAGTGGGAGAGAGGGGGAGTGGGATTGGGGCTCTGCCCCTTCCTCCTGGTACCCAGAATGCACTGGGGCAGGAGCAGCAAGGTGGGAGCGGGATTGGGATTGGGATTGGGATTGGGATTGGGAGAAAGTGGGAATGGGATTGGGATTGGGAGAGAGGGGCAGTGGGAGAGAGGGGGAGTGGGATTGGGGCGCTGCCCCTTCCTCGTGGTACCCAGAATGCACTGGGGCAGGAGCAGCAAGGGGGGAGCGGGATTGGGATTGGGATTGGGATTGGGATTGGGATTGGGATTGGGAGAAAGTGGGAATGGGATTGGGATTGGGAGAGAGGGGCAGTGGGAGAGAGGGGGAGCGGGATTGGGGCTCTGGCCCTTCCTCGTGGTACCCAGAGTGCACTGGGGCAGGAGCAGCAAGGGGGGAGCGGGATTGGGATTGGGATTGGGAGGGACTGGGGGGGACTGGGGGGACTGGGGGGCACTGGGGGGGACTGGGAGGGACTGGGAGGGACTGGGGGGCACTGGGGGGGACTGGGAGGGACTGGGAGGGACTGGGGGGCACTGGGGGGGACTGGGAGGGACTGGGAGGGACTGGGGGGCACTGGGGGGCACTGGGAGGGACTGGGAGGGACTGGGGGGCACTGGGGGGCACTGGGGGGGACTGGGAGGGACTGGGAGGGACTGGGAGGGACTGGGGGGCACTGGGGGGCACTGGGAGGGACTGGGAGGGATTGGGGGGCACTGGGGGGGACTGGGGGGGACTGGGGGGGACTGGAGGGACTGGGGGGCACTGGGGGGGACTGGGGGGGACTGGGAGGGACTGGGGGGCACTGGGAGGGACTGGGGGGGACTGGGAGGGACTGGGGGGCACTGGGGGGGACTGGGGGGGACTGGGAGGGACTGGGGGGCACTGGGAGGGACTGGGGGGGACTGGGAGGGACTGGGGGGCACTGGGGGGGACTGGGGGGGACTGGGGGGACTGGGGGGCACTGGGGGGGACTGGGGGGGACTGGGAGGGACTGGGGGGCACTGGGGGGGACTGGGGGGGACTGGGAGGGACTGGGGGGCACTGGGAGGGACTGGGGGGGACTGGGAGGGACTGGGGGGCACTGGGGGGGACTGGGGGGGACTGGGAGGGACTGGGGGGCACTGGGAGGGACTGGGAGGGACTGGGGGGACTGGGGGGCACTGGGGGGGACTGGGGGGGACTGGGGGGACTGGGGGGCACTGGGGGGGACTGGGGGGGACTGGGAGGGACTGGGGGGCACTGGGAGGGACTGGGAGGGACTGGGAGGGACTGGGGGGACTGGGAGGGACTGGGAGGGACTGGGGGGGACTGGGGGGCACTGGGAGGGACTGGGAGGGACTGGGAGGGACTGGGGGGGACTGGGGGGGACTGGGAGGGACTGGGTGGGACTGGGGGGGACTGGGGGGGACTGGGGGGGACTGGGGGGACTGGGGGGACTGGGGGGACTGGGGGGGACTGGGGGGACTGGGGGGCACTGGGAGGGACTGGGGGGCACTGGGGGGGACTGGGGGGACTGGGGGGACTGGGGGGGACTGGGAGGGACTGGGGGGACTGGGGGGCACTGGGAGGGACTGGGGGGCACTGGGGGGGACTGGGGGGACTGGGGGGACTGGGGGGACTGGGGGGCACTGGGAGGGACTGGGGGGCACTGGGGGGGACTGGGGGGACTGGGGGGACTGGGGGGGACTGGGAGGGACTGGGGGGCACTGGGGGGACTGGGGGGCACTGGGGGGGACTGGGGGGGACTGGGGGGACTGGGGGGACTGGGGGGGACTGGGAGGGACTGGGGGGCACTGGGGGGGACTGGGGGGGACTGGGGGGACTGGGAGGGATTGGGTGGGACTGGGAGGGACTGGGAGGGACTGGGGGGGACTGGGGGGCACTGGGGGGACTGGGGGGCACTGGGGGGGACTGGGGGGGACTGGGGGGACTGGGGGGACTGGGGGGGACTGGGAGGGACTGGGGGGCACTGGGGGGGACTGGGGGGGACTGGGGGGACTGGGAGGGATTGGGTGGGACTGGGAGGGACTGGGAGTGACTGGGAGGCACTAGGGGGCACTGGGGGGACTGGGAGGGACTGGGGGGACTGGGGGGGCACTGGGGGGGACTGGGGGGACTGGGAGGGATTGGGTGGGGCTGGGAGGGACTGAGGGGGACTGGGAGGGACTGGGAGGGACTGGGAGGGACTGGGGGGACTGGGAGGGATTGGGTGGGACTGGGGGGGACTGGGGGGACTGGGAGGGACTGGGAGGGACTGGGAGGGACTGGGGGGGACTGGGGGGGACTGGGGGGCACTGGGTGGGACTGGGAGGGACTGGGGGGACTGGGGGGGCACTGGGGGGGACTGGGGGGGACTGGGAGGGACTGGGGGGCACTGGGGGGCACTGGGGGGGACTGGGGGGGACTGGGGGGGACTGGGAGGGACTGGGGGGCACTGGGGGGGACTGGGGGGGACTGGGGGGGACTGGGGGGCACTGGGTGGGACTGGGAGGGACTGGGGGGACTGGGGGGCACTGGGGGGGACTGGGGGGGACTGGGAGGGACTGGGGGGCACTGGGGGGCACTGGGGGGGACTGGGGGGGACTGGGGGGGACTGGGAGGGACTGGGGGGCACTGGGGGGGACTGGGAGGGACTGAGGGGGACTGGGAGGGACTGGGGGGACTGGGAGGGATTGGGTGGGACTGGGGGGGACTGGGGGGACTGGGAGGGACTGGGAGGGACTGGGAGGGACTGGGGGGGACTGGGGGGGACTGGGGGGCACTGGGTGGGACTGGGGGGGACTGGGAGGGACTGGGGGGCACTGGGGGGCACTGGGGGGGACTGGGGGGGACTGGGGGGGACTGGGAGGGACTGGGGGGGACTGGGGGGGACTGGGAGGGACTGGGAGGCACTGGGGGGCACTGGGGTTACTGGGAGGGACTGGGGGGACTGGGGGGCACTGGGGGGGACTGGGGGGGACTGGGAGGGACTGGGGGGCACTGGGGGGCACTGGGGGGGACTGGGGGGGACTGGGGGGGACTGGGGGGGACTGGGAGGGACTGGGAGGCACTGGGGGGCACTGGGGTTACTGGGAGGGACTGGGGGGACTGGGGGGCACTGGGGGGGACTGGGAGGGACTGGGGGGGACTGGGGGGACTGGGAGGGATTGGGTGGGACTGGGAGGGACTGGGAGGGACTGGGGGGGACTGGGAGGGACTGGGAGGGACTGGGGGGCACTGGGAGGGATTGGGTGGGACTGGGAGGGATTGGGGGGGACTGGGAGGGACTGGGGGGGACTGGGAGGGACTGGGAGGGACTGGGGGGCACTGGGGGGGACTGGGGGGCACTGGGTGGGACTGGGAGGGACTGGGAGGACTGGGGGGCACTGAGAGGGACTGGGGGGGACTGGGGGGGACTGGGAGGGACTGGGGGGCACTGGGGGGCACTGGGGGGGACTGGGAGGGACTGGGGGGCACTGGGGGGCACTGGGGGGGACTGGGGGGGGACTGGGAGGGACTGGGGGGCACTGGGGGGCACTGGGGGGGACTGGGAGGGACTGGGGGGGACTGGGGGGGACTGGGAGGGACTGGGGGGGACTGGGGGGGACTGGGAGGGACTGGGGGGCACTGGGGGGCACTGGGGGGGACTGGGGGGGACTGGGGGGCACTGGGGGGCACTGGGGGGGACTGGGAGGGACTGGGGGGGACTGGGGGGGACTGGGAGGGACTGGGGGGGACTGGGGGGGACTGGGAGGGACTGGGGGGCACTGGGGGGCACTGGGGGGGACTGGGGGACACTGGGGGACACTGGGGGGGACTGGGAGGGACTGGGGGGGACTGGGGGGGACTGGGGGGGACTGGGAGGGACTGGGGGGCACTGGGGGGGACTGGGGGGGACTGGGGGGGACTGGGAGGGACTGGGGGGGCTGCACTCGGATTGTCAGACGAGCAGCCGAGTCCTGACTGTCCGTCCCGTGTCCGTCTGTCCCTCTCTCGTGTCCCTCTGTCCCCTCTCTCCTGTCCCCCCTGTCCCTCTGTCCCCCTGTCCCGTGTCCCCCTTGTCTGTCCGTCTGTCCCCTCTGTCCTGTGTCCCTCTGTCCCCTCTCCCCTGTCCCCTCTGTCCCTCTGTCCCCCTGTCCCGTGTCCCCCTTGTCTGTCCGTCTGTCCCTCTCTTGTGTCCCTCTGTCCCCTCTCCTCTGTCCCCCTGTCCCCCTGTCCCGTGTCCCCCTTGTCTGTCCGTCTGTCCCCTCTGTCCCGTGTCCCTCTGTCCCCTCTCCCCTGTCCCCCTGTCCCTCTGTCCCCCTGTCCCGTGTCCCCCTTGTCTGTCCGTCTGTCCCTCTCTCGTGTCCCTCTGTCCCCTCTCCCCTGTCCCCCTGTCCCTCTGTCCCCCTGTCCCGTGTCCCCCTTCTCTGTCCGTCTGTCCCTCTCTTGTGTCCCTCTATCCCCTCTCCCCTGTCCCCCCTGTCCCTCTGTCCCCCCTGTCCCGTGTCCCCCTTGTCTGTCCGTCTGTCCCTCTCTCGTGTCCCTCTGTCCCCTCTCCCCTGTCCCCCTGTCCCCCTGTCCCCCTGTCCGTCCGTCTGTCCGTCCCAGCGGGTTCTCACGGCCGATTTCTGCGACGGCTGCAAAATCACCAACCTGGAGGGTTTGAGGCAGCAGGGGCTGCGCGAGGGCGACGTGAGTCACGGGGACGGGGGCTCCGGGGGGTCCCAGGCTGGATTTTGGGGGGCTCTGGGGGTCCCACGTTGGATTTTTGAGGGTCTCTGGGGGTCCCACGTGGGATTTTGGGGGGCTCTGGGGCTCCCAGGTTGGATTTTGGGGGGCTCTGAGGGTCCCACGTTGGATTTTTGGGGGGCTCTGAGGGTCCCAGGTTGGATTTTGGGGGGCTCTGAGGGTCCCAGGTTGGATTTTGGGGGGCTCTGAGGGTCCCACGTTGGATTTTTGGGGGTTTCTGAGGGTCCCAGGTTGGATTTTGGGGGGCTCTGAGGGTCCCAGGCTGGATTTTGGGGGGCTCTGAGGGTCCCACGTTGGATTTTTGGGGGGCTCTGGGGATCCCAGGTTGGATTCTGGGGGGCTCTGAGGATCCCAGGGTGGATTTTTAGGGGTCTCTGAGGGTCCCAGGTTGGATTTTGGGGGGCTCTGAGGGTCCCACGTGGGATTTTGGGGGGCTCGGGGGGTCCCAGGGTGGATTTTGGGGGTCTCTGGGGCTCCCAGGTTGGATTTTGAGGGTCTCTGGGGGTCCCACATGGGATTTTGGGGGGCTCTGAGGGTCCCAGGTTGGATTTTGGGGGGCTCTGAGGGTCCCACGTTGGATTTTTGGGGGGCTCTGAGGGTCCCAGGCTGGATTTTGGGGGGCTCTAGGGGTCCCACATTGGATTTTTGGGGGGCTCTGGGGGTCCCACGTGGGATTTTGGGGGGCTCTGGGGCTCCCAGGTTGGATTCTGGGGGGCTCTGAGGATCCCAGGGTGGATTTTTAGGGGTCTCTGAGGGTCCCAGGGTGGATTTTGGGGGTCTCTGAGGGTCCCACGTTGGATTTTGAGGGTCTCTGGGGGTCCCACGTGGGATTTTGGGGGGCTCTGGGGATCCCAGGTTGGATTCTGGGGGGCTCTGAGGGTTCCAGGGTGGATTTTTAGGGGTCTCTGAGGGTCCCAGGCTGGATTTTGGGGGCTCTGAGGGTCCCATGTTGGATTTTGGGGGGCTCGGGGGGTCCCAGGGTGGATTTTGGGGGGCTCTAGGGGTCCCACATTGGATTTTTGGGGGGCTCTGGTGGTCCCAGGGTGGATTTTGGGGGGCTCTGGGGCTCCCAGGTTGGATTTTGGGGGGCTCTGAGGGTCCCACGTTGGATTTTTGGGGGGCTCTGAGGGTCCCAGGGTGGATTTTGGGGGTCTCTGAGGGTCCCACGTTGGATTTTGAGGGTCTCTGGGGGTCCCACGTGGGATTTTGGGGGGCTCTGGGGATCCCAGGTTGGATTCTGGGGGGCTCTGAGGATCCCAGGGTGGATTTTTAGGGGTCTCTGAGGGTCCCAGGTTGGATTTTGGGGGGCTCTGAGGGTCCCACGTGGGATTTTGGGGGGCTCGGGGGGTCCCAGGGTGGATTTTGGGGGTCTCTGGGGCTCCCAGGTTGGATTTTGAGGGTCTCTGGAGGTCCCACATGGGATTTTGGGGGGCTCTGAGGGTCCCAGGTTGGATTTTGGGGGGCTCTGAGGGTCCCACGTTGGATTTTTGGGGGGCTCTGAGGGTCCCACGTTGGATTTTGAGGGTCTCTGGGGGTCCCACATGGGATTTTGAGGGGCTCGGTGGGTCCCAGGGTGGATTTTGGGGGGCTCTAGGGGTCCCACATTGGATTTTTGGGGGCTCTGGTGGTCCCAGGGTGGATTTTGGGGGGCTCTGGGGCTCCCAGGTTGGATTTTGGGGGGCTCTGAGGGTCCCAGGCTGGATTTTGGGGGGCTCTGAGGGTCCCACGTTGGATTTTGAGGGTCTCTGGGGGTCCCACATGGGATTTTGGGGGGCTCTGGGGCTCCCAGGTTGGATTTTGGGGGGCTCTGAGGGTCCCACGTTGGATTTTTGGGGGGCTCTGAGGGTCCCAGGTTGGATTTTGGGGGGCTCTGAGGGTCCCAGGCTGGATTTTGGGGGGCTCTGGGGGTCCCACGTTGGATTTTGAGGGTCTCTGGGGGTCCCACGTGGGATTTTGGGGGGCTCTGGGGCTCCCAGGTTGGATTTTGGGGGGCTCTGAGGGTCCCACGTTGGATTTTTGGGGGTCTCTGAGGGTCCCAGGTTGGATTTTGGGGGGCTCTGAGGGTCCCAGGGTGGATTTTGGGGGTCTCTGAGGGTCCCACGTTGGATTTTGGGGGGCTCTGAGGGTCCCAGGGTGGATTTTGGGGGGCTCTGAGGGTCCCATGTTGGATTTTGGGGGGTTCGGGGGGTCCCAGGCTGGATTTTGGGGGGCTCTAGGGTCCCACATTGGATTTTTGGGGGGCTCTGGTGGTCCCAGGGTGGATTTTGGGGGGTTTCTGAGGGTCCCAGGTTGGATTTTGGGGGGCTCTGAGGGTCCCAGGCTGGATTTTGGGGGGCTCTGGGGGTCCCACGTTGGATTTTGAGGGTCTCTGGGGGTCCCACGTGGGATTTTGGGGGGCTCTGGGGCTCCCAGGTTGGATTTTGGGGGGCTCTGAGGGTCCCACGTTGGATTTTTGGGGGGCTCTGAGGGTCCCAGGTTGGATTTTGGGGGGCTCTGAGGGTCCCAGGGTGGATTTTGGGGGTCTCTGAGGGTCCACGTTGGATTTTGGGGGGCTCTGAGGGTCCCACGTTGGATTCTGGGGGGCTCTGAGGGTTCCAGGGTGGATTTTTAGGGGTCTCTGAGGGTCCCAGGGTGGATTTTGGGGGGCTCTGAGGGTCCCATGTTGGATTTTGGGGGGTTCGGGGGGTCCCAGGGTGGATTTTGGGGGGCTCTAGGGGTCCCACATTGGATTTTTGGGGGGCTCTGGTGGTCCCAGGGTGGATTTTGGGGGGGCTCTGGGGCTCCCAGTTGGATTTTGGGGGGCTCTGGGAGTCCCACGTTGGATTTTGAGGGTCTCTGGGGGTCCCACGTGGGATTTTGGGGGGCTCTGGGTCTCCCAGGTTGGATTTTGGGGGGCTCTGAGGGTCCCACGTTGATTTTTGGGGGGCTCTGAGGGTCCCAGGTTGGATTTTGGGGGGCTCTGAGGATCCCAGGTTAGATTTTGGGGGGCTCTGGGGGTCCCAGGTTGGATTTTGGGGGTGCCGGGGGGGTTTCCAGGTTGGATTTTAGGCTGTGTGGTTGTTTTTAGGGGTCCCAGGTTGGATTTTGGGGTGTGGGGTTGGGTTTGAGGGGTCCCCAGGTTGGATTTGGGGTCCCAGGGTGGGTTTTTGGGGTGCTGGGGGTTCCCAGGTTGGATTTTGGGGTTGTGGCGTTGGATTTTGGGGTCCCAGGGTGGGTTTTTGGGGTGCCAGGGGTGTTCCCAGGTTGGTTTTGGGGGTGTGGGGTTGGTTTTGGGGGGTCTCAGGGTGGGTTTTGGGGGTTCGGGGGGGGTTCCCAGGTTGGATTTTGGGTTGTGGGGTTGGTTTTGGGGGGTCCCAGGTTGGATTTTGGGGGGTCCCAGGTTGGATTTTGGGGTGTGGGGTTGGATTTGGGGGGTTCCCAGGTTGGGTTTTTGGGGTGTGGGGTTGTTTTTAGGGGTCCCAGGGTGGATTTTGGGGTGTGGTGTTGGATTTTGGGGTCCCAGGTTGGGTTTTTGGGGTGCTGTGGGGGTCCCAGGTTGGATTTTGGGGTGTGGGGTTGGGTTTGAGGGGTCCCAGGTTGGATTTTGGGGTCCCAGGTTGGGTTTTTGGGGTGTTGGCGGTGTTCCCAGGTTGGTTTTGGGGGTGTGGGGTTGGTTTTGGGGGGGTCCCAGGGTGGGTTTTTAGGGTGCAGGGGGGGTTCCCAGGTTGGTTTTGGGGGGTCCCGGGTTGGATTTTGGGGTTTGGGGTTGGTTTTGGGGGGTCCCAGGTTGGATTTTTGGGGTTTGGGGTGTCCCCAGGTTGGATTTTGGGGTGTGGGGTTGGATTTTGGGGTCCCAGGGTGGGTTTTTGGGGTGCCGGGGGTGTTCCCAGGTTGGTTTTGGGGGGTCCCATGTTGGATTTTGGGGTGCGAGGTGGGTTTTTGGGGTTTGGGGGTTCCCAGGTTGGATTTTGGGGTGCGAGGTTGGTTTTGGGGGTTCCCAGGTTGGATTTTGGGGTGCGGGGTTGGTTTTGGGGGTTCCCAGGTTGGATTTTGGGGTGCGAGGTTGGTTTTGGGGGTTCCCAGGTTGGATTTTGGGGTGTGGGGTTGGTTTTGGGGGGTCCCGGTTTGGATTTTGGGGTGCGAGGTGGGTTTTTGGGGTTTGGGGGTTCCCAGGTTGGATTTTGGGGTGCGAGGTTGGTTTTGGGGGTTCCCAGGTTGGATTTTGGGGTGCGGGGTTGGTTTTGGGGGTTCCCAGGTTGGATTTTGGGGTGCGAGGTTGGTTTTGGGGGTTCCCAGGTTGGATTTTGGGGTCCCAGGGTGGGTTTTTGGGGTTTGGGGGTTCCCAGGTTGGATTTTGGGGTGCAGGGTTGGTTTTGAGGGGTCCCAGGTTGGATTTTGGGGTGCGGGGTTGTTTTTAGGGGTCCCAGATTGGATTTTGGGGTGTGGGGTTGTTTTTAGGGGTCCCAGGTTGGATTTTGGGGTGTGGGGTTGTTTTTAGGGGTCCCAGGTTGGATTTTGGGGTGCGGGGTTGGTTTTGGGGGTTCCCAGGTTGGATTTTGGGGTGCGAGGTTGGTTTTGGGGGTTCCCGGGTTGGTTTTTGGGGTGTGGGGTTGGTTTTGGGGGGTCCCGGGTTGGATTTTGGGGTCCCAGGGTGGGTTTTTGGGGTTTGGGGGTTCCCAGGTTGGATTTTGGGGTGCGAGGTTGGTTTTGGGGGTTCCCAGGTTGGATTTTGGGGTGCGGGGTTTGTTTTGGGGGGTCCCGGGTTGGATTTTGGGGTGCGGGTTGGTTTTGGGGGGTCCCAGGTTGGATTTTGGGGTCCCAGGGTGGGTTTTTGGGGTTTGGGGGTTCCCAGGTTGGGATTTTGGGGTGCGAGGTTGGTTTTGGGGGCTTCCCGGGTTGGATTTTGGGGTGCGAGGTTGGTTTTGGGGGGTCCCGGGTTGGATTTTGGGGTGCGAGGTTGGTTTTGGGGCTTCCCGGGTTGGATTTTGGGGTGCGAGGTTGGTTTTGGGGGGTCCCGGGTTGGATTTTGGGGTGCGAGGTTGGTTTTGGGGGGTCCCGGGTTGGATTTTGGGGTGCGAGGTTGGTTGGGGGGTCCTGGGTTGGATTTTGGGGTGTGGGGTTGTTTTTAGGGGTCCCAGGCTGGATTTTGGGGTGTGGGGTTGTTTTTAGGGGTCCCAGGTTGGATTTTGGGGTGCGGGGTTGGTTTTGGGGGTTCCCGGGTTGGTTTTTGGGGTGTGGGGTTGGTTTTGGGGGGTCCCGGGTTGGATTTTGGGGTCCCAGGGTGAGTTTTTGGGGTTTGGGGGTTCCCAGGTTGGATTTTGGGGTGCGGGGTTGGTTTTGGGGGGTCCCAGGTTGGATTTTGGGGTGCGAGGTTGGTTTTGGGGGTTCCCAGGTTGGATTTTGGGGTGTGGGGTTGGTTTTGGGGGGTCCCAGGTTGGATTTTGGGGTCCCAGGGTGGGTTTTTGGGGTTTGGGGGTTCCCAGGTTGGATTTTGGGGTGCGGGGTTGGTTTTGGGGGTTCCCGGGTTGGATTTTGGGGTGCGAGGTTGGTTTTGGGGGTTCCCAGGTTGGATTTTGGGGTGCGGGGTTGGTTTTGGGGGGTCCCGGGTTGGATTTTGGGGTCCCAGGGTGAGTTTTTGGGGTTTGGGGGTTCCCAGGTTGGATTTTGAGGTGCGGGGTTGGATTTTGGGGTCCCAGATTGGGTTTTTTTGGGGTGCCTGGGGTGTTCCCAGGTTGGTTTTGGGGGTTCCCAGGTTGGATTTTGGGGTGCGAGGTTGGTTTTGGGGGTTCCCAGGTTGGATTTTGGGGTGCGGGGTTGGTTTTGGGGGTTCCCAGGTTGGATTTTGGGGTGCGAGGTTGGTTTTGGGGGTTCCCAGGTTGGATTTTGGGGTCCCAGGGTGAGTTTTTGGGGTTTGGGGGTTCCCAGGTTGGATTTTGGGGTGCGAGGTTGGTTTTGGGGGGTTCCCGGGTTGGATTTTGGGGTGCGGGGCTGGTTTTGGGGGGTCCCGGGTTGGATTTTGGGGTCCCAGGGTGAGTTTTTGGGGTTTGGGGGTTCCCAGGTTGGATTTTGGGGTGCGAGGTTGGTTTTGGGGGTTCCCGGGTTGGATTTTGGGGTGCGGGGTTGGTTTTGGGGGTTCCCGGGTTGGATTTTGGGGTCCCAGGGTGAGTTTTTGGAGTTTGGGGGTTCCCGGGTTGGATTTTGGGGTGCGGGGTTGGTTTTGGGGGGTCCCGGGTTGGATTTTGGGGTCCCAGGGTGAGTTTTTGGGGTTTGGGGGTTCCCGGGTTGGTTTTTGGGGTGCGGGGTTGGTTTTGGGGGGTCCCGGGTTGGATTTTGGGGTCCCAGGGTGAGTTTTTGGGGTTTGGGGGTTCCCAGGTTGGATTTTGGGGTGCGAGGTTGGTTTTGGGGGTTCCCAGGTTGGATTTTGGGGTGCGAGGTTGGTTTTGGGGGTTCCCAGGTTGGATTTTGGGGTGCGGGGTTGGTTTTGGGGGGTCCCGGTTTGGATTTTGGGGTCCCAGGGTGAGTTTTTGGGGTTTGGGGGTTCCCAGGTCGGATTTTGAGGTGCGGGGTTGGTTTTGGGGGGTCCCGGGTTGGATTTTGGGGTCCCAGGGTGAGTTTTTGGGGTTTGGGGGTTCCCAGGTTGGATTTTGGGGTGCGGGGTTGGTTTTGGGGGGTCCCGGGTTGGATTTTGGGGTCCCAGGGTGAGTTTTTGGGGTTTGGGGGTTCCCAGGTTGGATTTTGAGGTGCGGGGTTGGTTTTGGGGGGTCCCGGGTTGGATTTTGGGGTCCCAGGGTGAGTTTTTGGGGTTTGGGGGGTCCCAGGTTGGTTTTTGGGGTGCGGGGTTGGTTTTGGGGGATCCCGAGTTGGATTTTGGGGTCCCAGGGTGAGTTTTTGGGGTTTGGGGGTTCCCAGGTTGGATTTTGGGGTGCGGGGTTGGTTTTGGGGGGTCCTGGGTTGGATTTTGGGGTGTGGGGTTGTTTTTAGGGGTCCCAGGTTGGATTTTGAGGTGCGGGGTTGGTTTTGGGGGGTCCCAGGTTGGATTTTGGGGTCCCAGGATGGGTTTTTGGGGTTTGGTGGTTCCCAGGTTGGATTTTGGGGTGCGGGGTTGGTTTTGGGGGGTCCCGGGTTGGATTTTGGGGTCCCAGGGTGAGTTTTCGGGGTTTGGTGGTTCCCAGGTTGGATTTTGAGGTGCGGGGTTGGTTTTGGGGGGTCCCGGGTTGGATTTTGGGGTCCCAGGGTGAGTTTTTGGGGTTTGGGGGTTCCCAGGTTGGATTTTGGGGTGCGGGGTTGGTTTTGGGGGGTCCCGGGTTGGATTTTGGGGTCCCAGGGTGAGTTTTTGGGGTTTGGGGGTTCCCAGGTTGGATTTTGAGGTGCGGGGTTGGTTTTGGGGGGTCCCGGGTTGGATTTTGGGGTCCCAGGGTGAGTTTTTGGGGTTTGGGGGGTCCCAGGTTGGTTTTTGGGGTGCGGGGTTGGTTTTGGGGGATCCCGAGTTGGATTTTGGGGTCCCAGGGTGAGTTTTTGGGGTTTGGGGGGTTCCCAGGTTGGATTTTGGGGTGCGGGGTTGGTTTTGGGGGGTCCTGGGTTGGATTTTGGGGTGTGGGGTTGTTTTTAGGGGTCCCAGGTTGGATTTTGAGGTGCGGGGTTGGTTTTGGGGGGTCCCAGGTTGGATTTTGGGGTCCCAGGATGGGTTTTTGGGGTTTGGTGGTTCCCAGGTTGGATTTTGGGGTGCGGGGTTGGTTTTGGGGGGTCCCGGGTTGGATTTTGGGGTCCCAGGGTGAGTTTTCGGGGTTTGGTGGTTCCCAGGTTGGATTTTGAGGTGCGGGGTTGGTTTTGGGGGGTCCCGGGTTGGATTTTGGGGTCCCAGGGTGAGTTTTTGGGGTTTGGGGGTTCCCAGGTTGGATTTTGGGGTGCGGGGTTGGTTTTGGGGGGTCCCGGGTTGGATTTTGGGGTGTGGGGTTGTTTTTAGGGGTCCCAGGTTGGATTTTGAGGTGCGGGGTTGGTTTTGGGGGGTCCTAGGTTGGATTTTGGGGTGCGGGGTTGATTTTGGGGGGTCCCGGGTTGGATTTTGGGGTCTCAGGGTGGGTTTTTGGGGTTTGGGGGTTCCCAGGTTGGATTTTGAGGTGCGGGGTTGGTTTTGGGGGGTCCCGGGTTGGATTTTGGGGTCTCAGGGTGGGTTTTTGGGGTTTGGGGGTTCCCAGGTTGGATTTTGGGGTGCGGGGTTGGTTTTGGGGGTTCCCAGGTTGGATTTTGGGGTCCCAGGGTGAGTTTTCGGGGTTTGGTGGTTCCCAGGTTGGATTTTGAGGTGCGGGGTTGGTTTTGGGGGGTCCCGAGTTGGATTTTGGGGTTCATCTTC
>JAUNZM010002655.1:0-15002 GCA_033459285.1 Clamator glandarius | reverse complement strand
TTTTAGAAGGGTCCTGGGTGTCTCTAGAAGGGTCTGGGTGCTTTTAGATGGGTCCTAGGGGGCTCTAGAAGGGTCAGTGGGCTTTTAGAATGATCCTGGGGGGCTCTAGAAGGGTCTGGGGGCTTTTAGAATGATCCGGGGACGGTCTAGAAGGGTTTGGAAGTTTTTAGAAGCGTCCTGGGGGGCTCTAGAAGGGTCTGGGAGCTTTTAGAAGGGTCCTTGGGGCTCTAGAAGGCTCTGGGGGCTTTTATAATGTCCTGGGGGTCTGTAGAAGGGTCTGGGTGCTTTTAGAAGAGTCCTGTGGGGCTCTAGAATGATCTGGCGGCTTTCAGAAGGGTCGTGGGGGCCTCTAGAAGGGTCTAGGGGCTTTTAGAAGGGAACGGGGGAGCTCTAGAATGGTCTGGGGGCTTTTAGAAGGGTCCTGGGGTGCTCTAGAACGGTCTGGGGGCTTTTAGAAGGGTCCTAGTGTGCTCTAGAAGGTACGGGGGTCTTAAGAGGGGCCCTGGGGCCTCTAGAAGGGTCTGGGGTATTTTAGAATGGTCCTGGGGGGCTCTATAAGGGTCTGGAGGACTTTAGAAGGGTCCTGGGGGGCTCTAGAAGGGTCTGGGGGCTTATAGAAGGGTCCTGGGGGCCTCTAGAAGGGTCTGGGAACTATTAGAGTGGTTCGGGGGGGCTCTAGAAGGGTCTGGAGGCTTTTAGACGGGTCCTGGGTGGCTCTAGAAGGGTCTGGGTGCTTGTAGAAGGGTCCTGGGGGGCTCTAGAAGGGTCTGGGGGCTTTTAGAAGGGTCCTGGGGGCCTCTAGAAGGGTCTGGGTGCTTTTAGAAGGGTCCTGGGGGGGTCTAGAAGGGTCTGGGGTCTAGTAGAAGGGTCCTGGGTGCCGCTAGAAGGGTCTGGGGGCTTTTAGAAGGGTCCTGGTGGGCTCAAGAAGGGTCTGGGGGCTTTTAGAAGGGTCCTGGGGTGCTCTAGAAGGGTCTGGGGGCGCTCTAGATGGGTCTGGGGGCTTTTAGAAAGGTCCTGGGAGGATCTAGAAGGGTCGGGGGGCTTTTAGAAGGGTCCTGGGGGCCTCTAGAAGGATCTGGGGGCTTTTAGAAGGGTCCTGAGGGGCTCTAGAAGGGTCTGGGAGCTTTTAGAATGATCCGGGGACGGTCTAGAAGGGTCTTTATGCTTTTTGAAAGATCCTAGGCGGCTCAAGAAGGGTCTGGAGGCTTTTAGAAGGGTCTTGGGGGGCTCTAGAAGGGTCTGGGGGCTTTTAGAATAATCCGGGGAGGGTCTAGAATGGTCTGGGTTCTTTTAGAATAGTCCTGGGAGCTTTTAGAAGGGTCTGGGGTCTTTTAGAATGATCAGGGGAGGGTCTAGAAGGGTCTGGGCGCTTTTAGACGGGTCCTGGGGGGCTCTACAATGGTCTGGAGGCTTTTAGAGGGGTTCTGGGGGGCCCTAGAAGGGTCTGGGTTCATTTAGAAGGATCCGGGAGGGTCTAGAAAGGTCGGGGGGCTATTAGAAGGGTCCTGGGAGGCTCTAGAAGAATCTGGGTTCTTTTAGAATGATCCGGGGAGGGTCTAGAAGGGTCTGGGTGCCTTTAGAAGGGTCCTGGGGGGCTCTAGAATGGTCTGGGGGCTTTTAGAAGGGTCCTGGGGGCCTCTAGAAGGGTCTGGGTTCTTTTAGAATGATCCGGGGAGGGTCTAGAAGGGTCTGGGTGCTTTTAGAAGGGTCCTGGGATGCTCTAGAAGGGTCTGGGGGGTTTTTGACGGGTCCTGTGGGGCTCTAGAATGTTCTGGGGGCTTTCAGAAGGGTCCTGGGGGTCTCTAGAAGGGTCTGGGGGCTTTTAGAAGGGTCCTGGGGGGCTCTAGAATGGTCTGGGGGCTTTTAGAATGGTCCTGGGTGGCTCTAGAAGGGTCTGGGGGCTTTTAGAATGGTCCTGGGTGGCTCTAGAAGGGTCTGGGGGCTTTTAGAAGGGTCCTGGGGGGCTCTAGAATGGTCTGGGGGCTTTTAGAATGGTCCTGGGTGGCTCTAGAAGGGTCTGGGGGTATTAGAAGGGTCCGGGGGGGGCTCTAGAATGGTCTGGGGAATTTTAGAAAGGTCCTCGGATTCTCTAGAAGGGTCTGGGGGCTTTTAGAAGGGTCCTGGAGGGCTCTAGAATGTTCTGGGGGCTTTCAGAAGGGTCCTGGGGGTCTCTAGAAGGGTCTGGGTGCTTTTAGAAGGGTCCTGGGGGGCTCTAGAAGGGTCTGTGTGCCTTTAGAAGGGTCCTGGGTGACTCTAGAATGTTCTGCAGGCTTTCAGAAGGGTCCTGGGTGGCTCTAGAAGGGTCTGAGGGCTTTTCGAAGGGTCCTGGGTGGCTCTAGAAGGGTCTGGGTGCTTTTCGAAGGGTCCTGGGTGTCTCTAGAAGGGTCTGGGGGCTTTTAGAAGCGTCCTGGGAGGATCTAGATGGGTCTGGGTGCTTTTAGAAGGGTCCTGGGATGCTCTAGAAGGGTCTGGGGGCTTGTAGATGGGTCCTGGGGGGCTCTAGAAGGTTCTGGGTGCTTTTAGAAGGGTCCTGGGTGGCTCTAGAAGGGTCTGGGGGCTTTTAGAAGGGTCCTGGGGTGCTCTAGAAGTGACTGGGCTCCTTAAGAGGGGCCCTGGGTTCCTCTTGAAGGGTCTGGGGGCATTTAGAAGGGTCCTGGGGGGCTCTAGAAGGGTCTGGGAGCTTTTAGAAGGGTACTGGGGGGCTCTAGAAGGGTCTGGGGGCTTTTAGAATGATCCTGGGGGGCTCTAGAAGGGTCTGGGGTCTTTTCGAAGGATCCGGAGAGGGTCTAGAAGGGTCTGGGGTCTTTTAGAAGGGTCCTAGGGGCCTCTAGAAGGGTCTGGGGGCTTTTAGATGGGTTCTAGGGGGCTCTAGAAGGGTCTGGGGGCTTTTAGAATGATCCTGGGGGTCTCTAGAAGGGTCTGGGGGCTTTTAGAATGATCCGGGGACGGTCTAGAAAGGTCTGGGTGCTTTTTGAAGGATCCTAGGGGGATCTAGAAGGGTCTGGGGGCTTTTAGAAGGATCCGGGGAGGGTCTAGAAGGGTCTGGGGGCTTTTAGAAGGGTCCTGGGGTTCTCTAGAAGGGTCTGGTTGCTTTTAGAAGGGTACTGGGAGGCTCTAGAAGGGTCGGGGTGCTTTTATAAGGGTCCGGGGAGCCTCTAGAAGGGTCTGGGTGATTTTAGAAAGGTCCTGGGGGGCTCTAGAAGTATCTAGAGGCTTTTAGACGGGTCCTGGGGGCCTCTAGAAGGGTCTGGGTGCTTTTAGAAGGGTCCTGGGTGGCTCTAGAAGGGTCTGGGGATTTGTAGAAGGGTCCTGGGGGACTCTAGAAGGGTCTGGGTGCTTTTAGAAGGGTCCTGGGGGGCTCTAGAAGGGTCTGGGGTCTTTTAGAAGGGTCGTGGGTGCCGCTAGAAGGGTCTGGGGGCTTTTAGAAGGGTCCTGGGGGGCTCAAGAAGGGTCTGGGGGCTTTTAGAAGGGTCCTGGGGTGCTCTAGAAGGGTCTGGGGGCTTTTAGAAGGGTCCTGGGGGGCTCTAGAAGAGTCTGGGGGCTTTTAGAAAGGTCCTGGGAGGATCTAGAAGGGTCTGGGGGCTTTTAGAAGGATCCGGGGAGGGTCTAGAAGGGTCTGGGGGCTTTTAGAAGGGTCCTGGGGGGCTCTAGAAGGGTCTGGGAGGATTTAGTAGGGTCCTGGGGTGCTCTAGAAGGGTCTGGGGTCTTTTAGAATGGTCCTGTGGGGCTCTAGAAGGGTCTGGGGGCTTTTAGAAGGGTCCTGGGTGCCTCTAGAAGGATCTGGGGGCTTTTAGATGGGTCCTGGGGTTCTCTAGAAGGGTCTGGGGGCATTTAGAAGGGTCCTGAGGGGCTCTAGAAGGGTCTGGGTTCTTTTAGAATGATCCGGGGACGGTCTAGAAGGGTCTTTATGCTTTTTGAAGGATCCTAGGCGGCTCTAGAAGGGTCTGGGGTCTTTTAGAAGGGTCCTGGGGGGGCTCTAGAAGGGTCTGGAGGCTTTTAGAAGGGTCTTGGGGGGGTTCTAGAAGGGTCTGGGTTCTTTTAGAATAATCCGGGGAGGGTCTAGAATGGTCTGGGTTCTTTTAGAATAGTCCTGGGAGCTTTTAGAAGGGTCTGGGGTCTTTTAGAATGATCAGGGGTGGGTCTAGAAGGGTCTGGGCGCTTTTAGACGGGTCCTGGGGGGCTCTACAAGGGTCTGGAGGCTTTTTGAGGGGTTCTGGGGGGCCCTAGAAGGGTCTGGGTTCATTTAGAAGGATCCGGGGAGGGTCTAGAAAGGTCGGGGGGCTATTAGAAGGGTCCTGGGAGGCTCTAGAAGAATCTGGGGTCTTTTAGAATGATCCGGGGAGGGTCTAGAATGGTCTGGGTTCTTTTAGAATAGTCCTGGGAGCTTTTAGAAGGGTCTGGGGTCTTTTAGAATGATCAGGGGTGGGTCTAGAAGGGTCTGGGCGCTTTTAGACGGGTCCTGGGGGGCTCTACAAGGGTCTGGAGGCTTTTTGAGGGGTTCTGGGGGGCCCTAGAAGGGTCTGGGTTCATTTAGAAGGATCCGGGGAGGGTCTAGAAAGGTCGGGGGGCTATTAGAAGGGTCCTGGGAGGCTCTAGAAGAATCTGGGGGCTTTTAGAATGATCAGGGGAGGGTCTAGAAGGGTCTGGGGGCCTTTAGAAGGGTCCTGGGGGGCTCTAGAATGGTCTGGGTTCTTTTAGAAGGGTCCTGGGGGCCTCTAGAAGGGTCTGGGGGCATTTAGAATGATCCGGGGAGGGTCTAGAAAGGTCTGGGGGCCTTTAGAATGGTCCTGGGGGTCTCTAGAACGGTCTGTGTACTTTTAGAAGGATCCTGGGAGGCTCTAGAATGGTCTGGGTGCTTTTAGAAGAGTCCTGTTTGGCTCTAGAGGGTTCTGGGGGCTTTTAGAAGGGTCCTAGGGGCCTCTAGAAGGGTCTGGGGGCTTTTAGAAGGGTCCTGGAATGCTCTAGAAGGGTCTGGGTGCTTTTAGAAGGGTCCTCGGATGCTCTAGAAGGGTCTGGGGGCTTTTAGAAGGGTCCTGGGGGGATCTAGAATGTTCTGGGGGCTTTCAGAAGGGTCCTGGGGGTCTCTAGAAGGGTCTGGGGGCTTTTAGAAGGGTCCTGGGTGGCTCTAGAATGGTCTGGGGTCTTTTAGAATGGTCCTGGGTGGCTCTAGAAGGGTCTGGGGGCTTTTAGAAGGGTCCGGGGGGGCTCTAGATGGGTCTGGGGAATTTTAGAAGGGTCCTCGGATTCTCTTGAAGGGTCTGGGGGCTTTTAGAAGGGTCCTGGGGTGCTATAGAAGGTTCTGGGAGCTATCAGAAGGTTCCTGGGGGTCTCTAGAATGGTCTGGAGGCTTTTAGAAGGGTCCTGGGGGGCTCTAGAAGGGTCTGGGTGCCTTTAGAAGGGTCCTGGGTAACTCTAGAATGTTCTGCTGGCTTTTAGAAGGGTCCTGGGTGGCTCTAGAAGGGTCTGGGGGCTTTTAGAAGGGACCTGGGTGGCTCTAGAAGCGTCTGGGTGCTTTTAGAAGTGTCCTGGGGTGCTCTAGAATGGTCTGGGGGCTTTTAGAAGGGTCCTGGGAGGCTCTAGAAGGGTCTGGGGTATTTTTAGAAAGGTCCTGGGTGGCTCTAGAAGGGTCTGGTGGCTTTTCGAAGGGTCCTGGGTGTCTCTAGAAGGGTCTGGGGGCTTTTAGAAGGGCCCTGGGAGGCTCTAGATGGGTCTGGGTGCTTTTAGAAGGGTCCTGGGATGCTCTAGAAGGGTCTTGGGGCTTGTAGAAGCGTCCTGGGCTCTTTAGAAGGTTCTGGGTGCTTTTAGAAGGGTCCTGGGTGGCTCTAGAAGGGTCTGGGGGCTTTTAGAAGGGTCCGGGGTGGCTCTAGAAAGGTCTGGGGGCTTTTAGAAATGTCCTGGGGTGCTCTAGAAGGGTCTGGGGAATTTTAGAAGGGTCCTCGGATGCTCTAGAAGGGTCTGGGCGCTTTTAGAAGGGTCCTGGGTGGCTCTAGAAGGGTCTGGGTGCCTTTAGAAGGGTCCTGGGTGACTCTAGAATGTTCTGCTGGCTTTCAGAATGGTCCTGGGGTCCTCTAGAAGGGTCTGGGGTCTTTTAGAAGGGTCCGGGGGGGGGTTTAGAAGGGTCTGGGGACTTTTAGAAGGGTCCTAGTGTGCTCTAGAAGGGAAGGGATTCATTAAGAGTGGCCCTGGGTGCCTCTTGAAGGGTCTGGGGGCATTTAGAAGGGTCTTGGGGGGCTCTAGAAGGGTCTGGGGGCTTTTAGAAGGGTACTGGGGGGCTCTAGAAGGGTCTGGGGGCTTTTAGAATGATCCTGGGGGGCTCTAGAAGGGTCTGGGTTCTTTTCGAAGGTTCCGGGGAGGGTCTAGAAGGGTCTGGGGGCTTTTAGAATGGTCCTAGGGGCCTCTAGAAGGGTCTGGGGGCTTTTAGATGGGTCCTAGGGGGCTCTAGAAGTGTCTGGGGGCTTTTAGAATGATCCTGGGGTGCTCTAGAAGGGTCTGGGGGCTTTTAGAATGATCCGGGGATGGTCTAGAAAGGTCTGGGTGCTTTTTGAAGGATTCCAAGGGGCTCTAGAAGGGTCTGGGGGCTTTTAGAAGGATCCGGGGAGGGTCTAGAAGGGTCTGGTTGCTTTTAGAAGGGTCCTGGGGTTCTCTAGAAGGGTCTGGTTGCTTTTAGAAGGGTACTGGGAGGCTCTAGAAGGGTCTGGGTGCTTTTATAAGGGTCCGGGGAGCCTCTGGAAGGGTCTGGGTGATTTTAGAAAGGTCCTAGGGGGCTCTAGAAGGGTCTGGGTGCTTTTAGAAGGGTCCGGGGGGGCTCTAGAAGGTTCTGGGGGCTTTCAGAAGGGTCCTGGGGTTATATAGAAGGGTCTGGGGGCTTTTAGAAGGGTCCTGGGGGGCTCTAGAAGGGTCTGGGTGCCTTTAGAAGGGTCCTGGGTGACTCTAGAATGTTCTGCTGGCTTTCAGAAGGGTCCTGGGGTCCTCTAGAAGGGTCTGGGGTCTTTTAGAAGGGTCCTGGGTGGCTCTAGAAGGGTCTGGGGGCTTTTCGAAGGGTCCTGGGAGTCTCTAGAAGGGTCTGGGGGCTTATAGAAGGGTCCTGGGAGGCTCTAGATGGGTCTGGGTGCTTTTAGAAGGGTCCTGGGATGCTCTAGAAGGGTCTGGGGGCTTTTAGAAGGGTTCGGGGGGGCTCTAGAAGGGTCTGGGTGCTTTTAGAAGTGTCCTGGGGTGCTATAGAAGGGTCTGAGGAATTTTAGAAGGGTCCTCGGATGCTCTAGAAGGGTCTGGGGGCTTTCAGAAGGGTCCTGGGGGTCTCTAGAAGGGTCTGGGCGCTTTAGAAGGGTCCTGGGGGGCTCTAGAAGGGTCTGGGTGCCTTTAGAAGGGTCCTGGGTGACTCTAGAATGTTCTGCTGGCTTTCAGAACGGTCCGGGGGTCATCTAGAAGGGTCTGGGGTCTTTTAGAAGGGTCCGTGGGGGCTCTGGAAGGGTCTGGGGACTTTTAGAAGGGTCCTGGGGTGCTCTAGAAGGGACGGGGTTCCTTAAGAGTTGCCCTGGGTGCAACTTGAAGGGTCTGGGGGCATTTAGAAGGGGCCTGGGGGACTCTAGAAGGGTCTAGGGGCTTTTAGAAGGGTACTGGGGGGCTCTAGAAGGGTCTGGGGGCTTTTAGAATGATCCTGGGGGGCTCTAGAAGGGTCTGGGTCTTTTCGAAGGATCCGGGGAGGGTCTAGAAGGGTCTGGGGGCTTTTAGAAGGGTCCTAGGGGCCTCTAGAAGATCTGGGGGCTTTTAGATGGGTCCTAGGGGGCTCTAGAAGGGTCTTGGGGCTTTTAGAATGATCCTGGGGGGCTCTAGAAGCGTCTGGGGGCTTTTAGAATGATCCGGGGACGGTCTAGAAAGGTCTGGGTGCTTTTTGAAGGATCCTAGGGGGCTCTAGAAGGGTCTGGGCTCTTTTATAAGGATTCGGGGAGAGTCTAGATGGGTCTGGGGGCTTTTAGAAGGGTCCTGGGGTTCTCTAGAAGTGTCTGGTTGCTTTTAGAAGGGTACTGGGAGGCTCTAGAAAAGTCGGGGTGCTTTTATAAGGGTCCGGGGAGCCTCTAGAAGGGTCTGGGTGATTCTAGAAAGGTCCTGGGGGGCTCTAGAAGGGTCTAGAGGCTTTTAGACGGGTCCTGGGGGCATCTAGAAGGGTCTGGGTGATTTTAGAAGGGTCTGGGTGGCTCTAGAAGGGTCTGGGGGCTTGTAGAAGGGTCTTGGGGGGCTCTAGAAGGGTCTGGGGGCTTTTAGAAGGGTCCTGGGGGCCTCTAGAAGGGTCTTGGAGCTTTTAGAATGGTCCTGGGGGGCTCTAGAAGGGTCTGGGGGCTTTTAGAAGGGTCCTGGGGTGCTCTAGAAGGATCTGGGGGCTTTTAGAAGGGTCCTGGGGTGCTCTAGAAGGGTCTGGGGGCATTTAGAAGGGTCCTGGGGTGCTCTAGAAGGGTCTTGGGGCTTTTAGAATGATCCGGGGACGGTCTAGAAGGGTCTTTATGCTTTTTGAAGGATCCTAGGCGGCTCTAGAATGGTCTGGGTGCTTTTAGAAGGGTCCTGGGGGGCTCTAGAAGGGTCTGCGGGCTTTTAGAATGGTCCTGGGAGGCTCTATAAGGGTCTGGGGGCTTTTAGAAGGGTCCTGGGAGGCTCTAGAAGGGTCTAGAGGCTTTTAGAAGGGTCCTGGGGGCCTCTAGAAGGGTCTGGGGGCGTTTAGAAGGGACCTGTGAGGCTCTGGAAGGGTCTGGGTGCTTTTATAAGGGTCCTGGGGGCCTCTAGAAGGGTCTGGTGGATTTTACAAGGGTCCGGGGGGCTCTAGAAGGGTCTGGGGACTTTTAGAAGGGTCCTGGTGGCCCCTAGACGGGTCTGGGGGCTATTAGAAGGGTCCTGGGGGGCTCTAGAAGGGTCTGGGTGCTTGTAGAAGGGTCCTGGGGGGGTCTAGACCGGTCTGGGGGCTTTTAGAATGGTCCTGGGGGTCTCTAGAAGGGTCTGGGTGCTTTTAGATGGGTCCTAGGGGGCTCTAGAATGGTCAGGGGGCTTTTAGAATGATCCTGGGGGGCTCTAGAAGGGTCTGGGGGCTTTTAGAATGATCCGGGGACGGTCTAGAAGGGTCTGGGTGCTTTTTGAAGGATCCTAGTGGGCTCTAGAAGGGTCTGGGGGCTTTTAGAATGATCCGGGGAGGGTCTAGAAGGGTCTGGGTGCTTTTAGAAGGGTCCTGGGGGTCTCTAGAAGGGTCTGGTGGCTTTTAGAAGGGTCCTGGGAGGCTCTGGAAGGGTCTGGGTGCTTTTATAAGGGTCCGGGGAGCCTCTAGAAGGGTCTGGGTGCTTTTGGAAAGGTCCTGGAGTGCTCTAGAAGGGTCTAGAGGCTTTTAGACGGGTCCTGGTGTGCTCTAGAAGGGACGGGGGGGCTTAAGAAGGGCCCTGGGGCCTCTAGAAGTGTCTGGGGGCTTTTAGAAGGGTCCTGGGGGGCTCTAGAAGGGTTTGGAAGTTTTTAGAAGCGTCCTGGGGGCTCTAGAAGTGTCTGGGGGCTTTTAGAAGAGTCCTGGGGGGCTCTAGAAGGGTCTGGGGTCTTTTATACTGTCCTGGTGGTCTGTAGAAGGGTCTGGGTGCTTTTAGAAGGGTCCTGTGGGGCTCTAAAAGGATCTGGGGTCTTTCAGAAGGGTCGTGGGGGCCTCTAGAAGGGTCTAGGGGCTTTTAGAAGGGTCCGGGGGAGCTCTAGAAGGGTCTGGGGGCTTTTAGAAGGGTCCTGGGGTGCTCTAGAAGGGTCTGGGGGCTTTTAGAAGGGTCCTAGTGTGCTCTAGAAGGTACGGGGGGGCTTAAGAGGGGCCCTGGGGCCTCTAAAAGTGTCTGGTGTCTTTTAGAAGGGTCATGGGGGGCTCTATAAGGGTCTGGTGGATTTTAAAAGGGTCCGGGGGGGCTCTAGAAGGGTCTGGGGGCTTTTAGAAGGGTCCTGGGGTGCTCTAGAAGAGTCTGGGGGCTTTTATAGGGTCCTGGGGGTCTGTAGAAGGGTCTGGGGGCTTTCAGAAGGGTCCTCTGGGACTCTAGAAGGGTCTGGGTGCTTTTAGAAGGGTACAGGCCTCTAGAAGGGTCTGGGGGCTTTTAGAAGGGTCCTGGGATGCTCTAGAAGGGTCTGGGGGCTTTTAGAAGAATCCGGGGAGGGTCTAGATTAGTCTGGGGGCTTTTAGAAGGGTCCTTGGGTGCTCTAGAAGGGTCTGGGTTCTTTTAGAAAGGTCCTGGGGTTCTCTAGAAGGGTCTGGGGGCTTTTAGAAAGACCCGGGGAGGGTCTAGAACCCCAGACCCTTCTAGAGGCCCCCAGGACCCTTCTAAAAGAACCCAGACCCTTCTAGAGCCCCACAGGACCCTTCTAAAAGCCCCCAGACCCTTCTAGACCCTCCCCGAATCCTTCTAAAAGGAACCAGACCCTTCTAGAGCCTCCCAGGACCCTTTTAAAATCCCTCAGACACTTCTAGAGGCCCCCAGGACCCTTCTAAAAGCCATCAGAGTCTTCGAGATGCCCCCAGGACCATTCTAAAAGACCTCACACCCTTCTAGAGCCCCCCAGGACCATTCTAAAAGAACCCAGACCCTTCTAGAGACCCGAAGGACCCTTCTAAAAGCACTCAGACCCTTCTAGAGTCTCCCAGGACCCTTCTAAAACCACCCAGACCCTTCTAGAGCTCCCCAGGACCTATCTAAACTCCCCCAGACCCTTCTAGAGCCCCCCAGGACCATTCTAAATGTCCCCAGACCCATCTAGACCCCCCCAGGACTCTTCTAAAAGCATCCAGACCCTTCTAGAGGCCCCCAGGACCCTTCTGAATGCCCCCAGACCCTTCTAGAGCCCCCCAGAACTCTTCTAAAAGCCTCCAGACTTTTCTAGAGGCACGCAGGACCCTTCTGAAAGCCTCCAGAACCTTCTAGATCCGCCCAGGACCCTTCTAAAAGCCCCCAGACCATTCTAGAGCCCCCCATAACTCCTCTAAAAGCCCCCAGACCCTTCTAGAGAAGCCCAGGGCCCCTATAAAAGCACCCAGACCCTTCTAGAGCTCCCCAGGACCCTTCTAAAATCCCTCAGACCCTTCTAGAGCCCCCCAGGACTCTTCTAAAAGCCCCCAGACCCTTCTAGAACCGCCCAGGACCCTTTTAAAACCACCCAGACCGTTCTAGACCCTCCCCGGATCCTTCTAAAAGCCCCCACACCCTTCTAGAGCCCCCCAGGACCCTTCTAAAAGCCCCCAGACCCTTCTAGAGATTCCACGTATCCTTCTAAAAGTCCCCAGACCCTTCTAGAGCCCCCCAGGACCCTTCTAAATGCCCCCAGACCAATCTAGAGCCCCCCAGGACTCTTCTAAAAGCATCCAGTCCCTTCTAGAGGCCACCAGGACACTTCTAAATGCCCCCAGACCATTCTAGAGCCCATCAGGACCATTCTAAAAGCCTCCAGACCCTTCTACATGCCCGCAGGACCCTTCTGAAAGCCCCCAGACCCTTCTAGAGCTCCCCAGGACCCTTCCAAATACACCCAAACACTTCTAGCGACCACCAGGACCCTTCTGAAAGCCCCAGACCCTTCTAGAGCTCCCCAGGACTCTTCTAAAAAGCCCCAGACCCTTCTAGAGCCCCCCAGGACCCGTCTAAAAGACCCCAGACCCTTCTAGAGTTCCACAGGACCCTTCTAAAAGCCCCAGACCCTTCTAGACCCTCCCCGGATCCTTCTAAAAGCACCCAGACCCTTCTAGAGCCTACCAGGACCCTTTTAAAATCCCTCAGACACTTCTAGAGGCCCCCAGGACCCTTCTAAAAGCACCCAGAGACTTCTAGATGCACCCAGGACCATTCTAAAAGCCCTCACACCCTTCTAGAGCCCACCAGGACCCTTCTACAAGGCGCCAGACCCTTCTAGAACCCCCCAGGACCCTTCTAAAAGCCCCCAGACCCTTCTAGAAACCCGCAGGACCCTTCTAAATGCACCCAGACCCTTCTAGATTCTCCCAGGACCCTTCTAAAAGCCCCCAGACCCTTCTAGAGCTCCCCAGGACCCTTCTAAAAGCCCCAAGACCCTTCTAGAGCTCCCCAGGACCCTTCTAAAAGCCCCCAGACCCTTCTAGAGGCCCCCAGGACCCTTCTAAAAGCACCCAGACCCTTCTAGAGCCCCACAGGACCCTTCTAAAAGCCCCCAGACCCTTCTAGACCCTCCCCGAATCCTTCTAAAAGTAACCAGACCCTTCTAGAGCCTCCCAGGACCCTTTTAAAATCCCTCAGATACTTCTAGAGGCACCCAGGACCCTTCTAAAAGCCATCAGAGTCTTCGATATGCCCCCAGGACCATTCTAAAAGACCTCACACCCTTCTAGAGCCCCCCAGGACCATTCTGAAAGAACCCAGACCCTTCTAGAGACCCGAAGGACCCTTCTAAAAGCACTCAGACCCTTCTAGAGTCTCCCAGGACCCTTCTAAAACCACCCAGACCCTTCTAGAGCTCCCCAGGACCTATCTAAACTCCCCCAGACCCTTCTAGAGCCCCCCAGGACCATTCTAAATGTCCCCAGACCCATCTAGACCCCCCCAGGACTCTTCTAAAAGCATCCAGACCCTTCTAGAGGCCCCCAGGACCCTTCTGAATGCCCCCAGACCCTTCTAGAGCCCCCCAGAACTCTTCTAAAAGCCTCCAGACCCTTCTAGAGGCCCCCAGGACCCTTCTGAAAGCCCCCAGACCCTTCTAGAGCTCCCCAGGCCCTTCTAAATGCACCCAGACACTTTTAGCGCCACCCAGGACCCTTCTAAAAGCACCCAGACCCTTCTAGAGCCCCCCAGGACCCTTCTAAAAGCACCCAGACCCTTCTAGAGCCCCACAGAACCCTTCTAAATGCCCCCAGACTCTTCTAGACCCTCCCCGAATCCTTCTAAAACCACCCAGACCATTCCAGAGCCTCCCAGGACCCTTCTAAAATCCCTCAGACACTTCTAGAGGCCCACAGGACACTTCTAAAAGCCCCCAGAGCCTTCTAGATGCCCCCAGGACCATTCTAAAAGCCCTCACACCCTTCTAGAGCATACCAGGACCCTTCTAAAAGCCCCCAGACCCTTCTAGAGCATCCCAGGACCCTTCTAAAAGCCCCCAGACCTTTCTAGAGACCCGCAGGACCCTTCTAAATGCCCCCAGACCCTTCTAGAGTCTCCCAGGACCCTTCTAAAAGCCCCCAGACCCTTCTAGAGCTCCCCAGGACCCTTCTAAAATACCCCAGACCCCTCTAGAGGCCCCCAGGGCTCCTCTAGTGGTCCCCACACCCTTCTAGAGCCCCCAAGGACCCTTCTAAAAGCCCCCAGACCTTTCTGGAGACACGCAGGACTCTTCTAAAAGCCCCCAGACCCTTCTAGAGCCTCCCAGGACCTTTCTAAAAGCACCCAGACAATTCTAGACCTCCCGAGGACCCTTCTCAAAGACCCCAGAGCCTTCTAGAGTCCTCCAGGGCCCTTCTAAAAGCCCCCAGACCCTTCTAGAGACACGCAGGACCCTTCTAAAAGCCCCCAGACGCTTCTAGAATCCCCCAGGACCCTTGTAAAAGCACCCAGACCCTTCTAGAGCTCCTCAGGACCCTTCTAAAATCCCCCAGACCCTTCTAGAGGACCCCAGGGCTCCTCTAATGGTCCCCAGACCCTTCTAGAGCCACCAAGGACCCTTCTAAATGCCCCCAGAGCCTTCTAGATCCTCCCCGGATCCTTCTAATAGCCCCCAGACCCTTCTAGAGCCCCCCAGGACCCTTCTAAAAGCACCGAGACCCTTCTAGAGCATCCACGGACCATTCTAAAAGCCCCCGGACCCTTCTAGAGCCCCCCAGGACCCATCTAAAAGCCCCCAGACCCTTCTACAGCCCCACAGGACCCTTCTAAAAGCCCCCAGACCCTTCTAGAGCCACCCAGGACCTTTCTGAAAGCACCCAGACCCTTCTAGAGGCCCCCAGGACCCTTCTGAAAGCACCCAGACCCTTCTAGAGCTCCCAAGGACCCTTCTAAAAGCCGCCAGACACTTCTAGAGCCTCCCCGGATCCTTCTAAAATCCTCCAGACATTTGTAGAGCCCCCCAGGACCCTTCTAAAAGCACCCAGACCCTTCTAGACCATCCCCGGATCCTTCTAAAACCACCCAGACCCATCTGGATCCTCCCAGGACCTTTCTAAAAGCCCCCAGACCATTCTAGATGACCCAGGACCCATCTAAAAGCCCCCAGACCCTTCTAGAGCCCCCCAGGACACTTCTGAAAGCATCCAGACCCTTCTAGAGCCCACCAGGACCCTTCTAAATGCCCCCAGACCCTTCTAGAGCCCCCCAGGGCCCTTCTAAAAGCTTCCAGACCCTTCTAGAGGCCCCCAGGACCCTTCTGAATGCCCCCAGACCCTTCTAGAGCCCCCCAGGACCCTTCTGAAAGCCCCCAGACCCTTCTAGAGCTACCCAGGACCCTTCTAAAATCACCCAGACGCTTCTAGAGCCCCTTAGGACCCTTCTAAAAGCACCCAGACCCTTCTAGAGCCCCCTAGGCCCCTTCTAAAAGCACCCTGACCCTTCTAGAGCCCCACAGGACCCTACAAAAAGCCCCCAGACCCTTCTAGACCCTCCCTGGATCATTCTAAAAGCACCCAGACCCTTCTAGAGCCTCCCAGGACCCTTCTAAAATCCCTCAGACAATTCTAGAGGCCCCCAGGACCCTTCTAAAAGCCCCCAGAGCCTTCTAGATGCCCCCAGGAACCTTCGAAAAGCCCTCACACCCTTCTAGAGCCCATCAGGACTATCCTAAAACCCCCCCGACCCTTCTAGAGAACCCAGGACACTTCTAAAAGCACCCAGACCCTTCTAGAGACCCGCAGGACCCATCTAAAAGCCCCCAGACCCTTCTAGAACCCCCAGGACCCTTCTAAAAGACTCCAGACCCTTCTACAGCCCCCCAGGACCCTTCTGAAAGATCCCAGACCCTTCTAGAGCTACCCAGAACACATCTAAAATACCCCAGAC